>ML294813.1:65355-105021 GCA_005239495.1 Nicotiana undulata | reverse complement strand
TGTCGTGCATAGGTACATGTGTTCATAACATCATCAAGCCTCTGAGGGCATCCCATCATATTATTGCAGCCACTATGGGCAAAATCATCAATGTATACTAGCTGATCAGGTGGTGGTGCGTATATAACACCGTAACCTTTTCCCATATCCCATATACATATAAGTACATATATATATATATATATATATATATATATATATATAACACCATCTGGTCATGGGTCAATGTACATGTATAAATGAATGCAATGCATGAGAAGTACGTCAATAAAATCTCTTGGAATGTCATAAGACCATTATGTCTTTGAGTAATATTATGAAGTAAACTTTTTCAACTTACGTATTTTTCTGATACCCATGAACATACGATAGAACAATAAGACATATGGGAATTCAAGAACAAAGGCACCTATAATACTTTTATGAATAGAGTCATTTATGGAAGTTGTGCATTTGTTCGTTTCGTTTGTGTCGTATAGATCATGCCAAAAAGAAAGAAGGGATAGACTTAACATACCTGAGCCAATTCTCTTGAAAATCCTAACACACGTCAATTGCGACAACACGTAACGGAGGATCAAAGTAAGGAAAACTCCGTATGATATTCTTGAGAAAGATTGTGCCGTACTCCCTTAGAATCGCAAATCCTATATTGCTATAGTATTAAGTAGTCTTTGTATGAAATATTGAATCCACTCACGTTGCTACTGCAAATTCATATTTTTGTTGAAGCCATACACATTACATAGTAGGTGTAAGCATCCAATTTTGTGAGTTAGAGTGACTTTTTAGTCTTGGTGGTGTGGGCCCCACATTGTAAGACTTGGCCACCCAAAAATTTCTTAAAATGCCACCTATCTTCCTACGCCAAGAGTCATTACTTTGTTTCTTATCCAACCTTAAGGGTTGCCACGTTCGGAGCCTTAATCTTATTCAAATAATTCATTAATTATCCACTAATTTTCTTGATTATCTTGTTAATCTCCCACTGATCGATAATTATCCAATTATCCACATAATTAATAATTATCTCAAATTATTTAAAATGCTACTTACTTTTAAGACACCTTATATACCTTATTGTCATGGTCATGTGGTACATTATATGGCACTAGTCCATAAATATGGGGTATTATAGCTTGGACCGTATTTTATCTCAAAATGTCAAACTTCGATGAAACTCATTTTTTTCGATTTGCTTACCCTCTCATCTTCATAAATTTACTTATCACTTGTTATAAATAGTATAATACTTATAATCTAAAAATAATCTCATCCCTTCACTTACATTGATTACCTTACGATGAAACTTTAACGTACAAAAATGCGGGATGTAACATCTCATTTCCGAGCTTTCATCAATTTACTTATGGTGTACTTTCACGTACGAAAACATGGGGTGTAACATCATTCCCCACTTTGGAACATTCGTCCTCGAATGTTGACTTATGCACTTATCATTTCCATAACCTTTGTCTTCCAAATACTTTAGTACTCTTCTTGCCATCTCGGTAACTGTTCTGTGAATAAATCAAAAGGCCAGGGCATTCCCCTCTTTAGGCCTCTTTCTCACACCACGAATGTAACGACCCCACCGGTCATTTGGTGAGATTAGCCATGTTTCCTCTGTTTCAGCTTTGTCATGAGTTATTTAATCTAATTATAATGTGTTGGGTCGATTGGCTCGGGTTCGGGGCGCTCGTGGTGAGAATTGAGGCACTTAGTCTCTTAAATGAGCTTAATAGTTGGAAAAGTCAACCAGGAGTTGACTTATAGGTAAACAACATCCGAATATGGATTTTATATCTCGAATAGCTTCGTTAGGTGATTTGGGACATAGGAGTTTGATCGGAATGTGGTTTCGAGGTCAGGAGTAGAATTAGGCTTGAATTGGCGAAATTGATTTTTTGGCGATTTCCGGTCGGCATTGGAAATTTAGCTATCGAGGTCGGAATGGAATTCTGAAAGTTGGAAAAGGTTGGTAGTGTAATTTTGGATGTGCGTGCAAATGTTCAGGTCAATCGAACGTGTGTTGGATGGTTTCAGCATCTTTGGCGAAATTTAGAAGTTTCTAAGTTCATAGGCTTGAATCCGAGGTGAATTTGGTGTTTTGGCATTGTTTTGAGTGGTTCGAAGGCTCGAATAATTTTGAATGATGTTATGGGATGTGTTTGTTTGGTTGAGGTCCCGAGGGCCTCGGGTGTTTTTCGTGAGGTTAATGGATCAATTTTGGATGATTGGAAATTGTAGATTTTTGCTGGTGTTCAGTTCTAGTGTTCTTCTATGTGATCGCAGGAATAAGGATGCGATCGCATAGGCTTGTCTGTGGCAGCATGATAATTGTTATACGCGACCGCGTTTGGGTGGTCGCGATCGCATGAAGTAAGGGGGTGTGTTCTATCCGATCGCGTGTGTGGGTTGTGCAAACACATAGGGAGTAAGGCGCGTGAAGAGGCTGTGGGGTTGTTATGTGCGGACGCGTGGGCCAGGGATGCGATCGTGTAAGGGAGATTGGGGCAGTGCTTTGCAAACATGTGGCGTTTCACGCGAACGCACTGAGGAATGGATGTTGGGCGGAATCTTTTAAACATGAAAAACGAGGGTTTAGTCCATATTTTCAAAAGCCCAAGAGAGAGCTCGGGAGAAGGTGAAATTTGAAGGGATATTCAGTGGAGTCCTGGGGGTAAGTATTCTTCAATCATATTTGGGTTAATTCCATGATTTAGTCTTGATTTTCATCATTTAATTTGAGGAATGTGAGTGGAAATTGGGGGAAAAAATGGGAGGAAAGTTTGGGAATTTCTTTTGATGATTTGAGTGGGCAATTGAGGTCGGATTTTGAAGAATTTGATATGGGTAGACTCGTGAGGGAATAAGGATTCTATCTTTGTGATTTTTATCAAATTCCGAGACGTGGGCTCGGGGGTCGGGTTTGGCCAATTTTGGGATTTTTGGGTAATTTTGATAATTTTCGAATGGGCTTCTTTCCTTGGCATATAATAATGATATAAATCTGAGTTTTGGTAGATTTGGAGAAATCGGAGGCCGAGTTTAGAGGCAAAGGCACTGTGGGCTAGGATTTTAGCCGATTTTGAGGTAAGTAACGTTTCGAAACATGGTTCTGAGGGTTCGAAACCCCGAACTATATGATATATGACTATAACCAAGGCTCTTCTAGCACCTGAAGATCCTCTAAATGGAATATGTGACTGAGTCACTGCTCTTACAATTTGCCGATATGCCGACGAATCTCCAACCCTCTGAGTACACGATCTTACAACCCAACTGCAGGAGGTGGGACTCCCCCACTTAGCCTAAAGCTACTCCTTACCTCACTCCAAACCCATGCTGGAATCCTTCCTCCCTTGCTAGCATGATCTTGCTCAACCAATCCGTCAGCCATCCGAATTTTTCCTATTAGCATCCCCAAATACTAAAAAAAAATCCCTAGCATCATTCGCACATTCGGCCTCCTATCGAATCGTCGCTATGATTCCTTATAGAGAACTACTAACCATACCACCGCTATCCTATACCCAGAAATACCCGCTAACCTATACCCATAAATACCTGCTAACCTATTCCTAGAAATACTCACTAACCTATTCCCAGAAATACCTGCTAACCTATACCTAGAAATACCCACTAACCTATTCCTAGAAATACCTGCTATCCTATACCCAGAAATAACCCACCTGCAGAAATCACCAACTGACACCGTCCAACAATACTGCGCTACACACCCTCTACGACATCAACACCCCATCCTAAGCTTGTTCTCATTCACCAACTTTACCAGTCCGCCCGGTCCTCAGGGACATCTACTGAATGCACTATGATATCCTCAAATTCACCTGCCATATCGCATCCTTCCTCATCCCTAATAATCTCATCTTTGTTGCATCCAACCTTCCGTCGAATAACCAACATTTCAGCTTAAGCTCATAGACCTAATCATTGTCCACGAAAATTCTCAAATCACTCCAACTTCTCCTCAATATAGGCAGCCGTCCTACCACTGAACTCATATGCTACGCTGCCACTCTCCCACTTTAGTTAAACTCATTCCCTTCGGCACTACCTGACTTCCTTCTCTTATGCCTGGCCCTTTTAGAGATTTTAGCCGCCAGCTGACACTTCTCACATGGCTTCCTTCATCGCATGCTTCTCAATTGCGGCCTCCATTCAATATCATTCCATGTGGCTCTTAACTAGCCGATCACCTCAACTTTAAATCTTTTCGAAGATCATCTTCCTCGATTCGCCTTCATTAGAAGCGCTCATTCCATACTTTAACCACCGCACACAATGGTCTATGACAGTTGCTTCTTAAATACTTCTTCACAATACTTTGACCCCATTCCACCGAAGAAACCATAGCACCGACAAACTTAACACATTCCATTTGATCAAACGGCGATACCACATCACAGGTGAATATTCCAACTTTCTCAATAACACCAAGCTTCATTACTTTATCAACCCAAACCGGACCATTCATAATCCAAATGCCTTTCCTCTACCGGAACTAAAATACCGAAATCTCGTCTGAGAAGACCTCCCTTCAAACCGTTCATCACCCCAACATGTGGGCCAGCATTCGAGAACACCATAACAATCTGAGCACAACCTCAAAGTCCTTAAGAACACAGCCAGTGAACTGAAACAACATGATATTCTTCTTGCAGGGCAACTACAAAAACCCCAAACAACTACGCACGGAAGACTTCACGCACCATATCTGTAACATCATCACAACTCCTAAAATTCCCGATTCATAACAAGCACTTCGCGACGTGTAAGATTGAGTAGGAGGAAACATAGGCATAAGCCTTAAGGGAATCAAATCGCACGATGAGGGATCAAGAAGGGAAGTACTCCTAACAGCCCTGTAGCCTCTTGAAGATAAGTACAGACGTCTCCGTACCGATCCGCAAGACTCTACTAGACTTTCTCATGACTCGTGAAACCTAGGGGAACCTAGAGCTCTAATACCACGTTGTCACGACCCAAAATCTATGGGTTGTGATGGCGCCGGACACACTGTCAGGCAAGCCAATCCTTGAACTAGTTCAAAGGACTTCCTGCTTAACACTTTCAAAATCATGTCTTTTTCTGCATTTATAATCAAATAATAAAGCAAATGCTCGTAAACTAAATACAATGGAAAATACCCTTAATGAAGTACAATAAATACCAACACTTTCCCATAACCCGGTGACACAAGTACATGAGCAATTTCTAAGAATTTATACAATTATACAACTCTTGTCCGAGAATTTAAATTGGACAAAGGTAATAAAGGCAAAAGCGTAGGGACATAGAAGGGAGACTCTGCCAGCTGCGGAACGCCACCGGAATAATGCAACCTGAGTAAGTCTCCGAATCAATCACTGCACTATGAGGGTACCTGTGCAACAAAATGCACATAAAGTGTAGCATGAGTACATATACATATATGTACCCAGTGAGTATCCCGCCTAACCTCGAAGAAGTAGTGACGAGAGGTCAACTTGACACTCACTAAGGTCCAACAGTATGATACAACAATGACAAAATAATTAAAAGCAGAAGACATGTAAGACAGTGAGCAACGATTATGTATAAAGCACAGAAATACAAGTAAATACTGAAACAATAACAATGGCCACTTTCTTTCCCCCAAATATCCAAAACAAGTCAATATCCATAAAACAATTCCAAATAATCATGCGCACACAGGAATAAGACAACCAGCCGGAGTCATAAGGAAAAATAGCTATGCACTGCCGGGGATAGACCGGCCCGTCCCAAAAGTGTATGCTTACCATAATCATGAGGAAAAAAAAAATAGCTATGCACTGTCAGGGATTGACCGGCCCGTTCCAAAAGTTCATGCTTACCATAGTCATATCTACGCACTGCCGAGGATCGATCGGCTCGTCCCAAAATGCATCTTTCAATGTAATCATATCATAACATAGTACCACTTCGTCCATGCACTGCCGAGGATCGAACAGCCCGTACCAAAAGTGCATTCTTAATTATATCATCTCTGTGCACTGCCGAGGATTGACCGGCCCATCCCAAAAATGCACCTTTCAATCCGCCGTGGCATACGGCCCGCTCCCATGAGAGTAGGGGAAATCACACATCGCTCGCAGAATGTAAATTGCGAAGCGGTCACACGCACACACCATAACATATAAAACTTACTTTACATAACAAATTCTTTTCAATTCCACAATTTCCATAAAGTCTGAGAGAAGCAATATCACGCAAAAATCACGAGTTCATTGCATATATGTCATTTGCAAGAAAGAGTATAAGGCACGACGTGGCCCTAAAATTTCACGACAATGGCACAATTCCTTTTTATATTACTTTCCGTAAAATAATTTTTTTAAAACAAAAACTACACATATAATCAGAGCTCATAGCATATAATTCATTACGAGTGGAAAACAGAGCATGATGTGGGGCCTAGCTACCCGGACATAACAATCATAGCCGCTACGCACGGACTCTCATCATTTGGTACGTACATAGCCCCCACAAACAATTACACACAACACATAGAACACCTATTGGGACAATTCCCTCTTACAAGGTTAGAAAGGAGACTCACCTCGTGTCGAATCTATCCCTCAGACCACAAATGCGCCCGAAACTCCGAACTATACACCTGAGGACTTGCAACTAGCCAAAAGGTGTACAATTAAATCAATGCATGCACAATGTGAGAAATTATCCTAGTTATTCAATAAAATCGCTATTCTTGAAAAATTCTCAAATTCCAACCCCGGTTCCGCATGTTCAAATTCCGAAAATTCACGAAGGGATCACTTACCCATAGCCTAAGGATCATTAATGTGTGATTTCTACTTGAATTCATGGCTTAAAACATAAAATCACAAAACCCTCAAGAGCCCTAAAATTACTACCTAATTTCATGATTTTTGATAATTTATTAGGGAATTTAACTAGAAATTGATGTTTGAAGCTAGCAAAACCATGGAATTTAATTACCTCAATAACAGTGTTGGAAGGTTCCTTGAAGATCTCTCAAAAGACTTGAGGAGGAAGATGAAAATGGAGGAAATAGGCTAAGTCCCGTATTTAATAAGACTGCCCAGTTATTCCTTCACTGCGATCGTGACAAGGGCCCTGCGATCGCGAAGGCCAACTGGCCAGACCTCTGCGATCGCGGCAGAGGTCCTGTGATCGCGAAGAGAAACTGTGCCCGGCCCTGACTTGACACGATGCGATCGCGAGGGTGGGGCTGCGATCGCGAAGGCATGGAGTCCAGCCTTCCGCGATCGCGAAGACTGGGATGCGATCGCGAAGGCCTAGGGCCCAACCTTCCGCGATCGCGAAGAGGAAGCTACGATCGCGAAGAACAATTAGCAGCTCAGCCAAATTCCTTCTCCGCGATCGCGACCCACCTTCTATGATCGCGAAGAAGGAAACCAGACAGCAAAAATCTGGTTTTTCCAACTTAGCTCACGGGGGTCCAAAACTCACCTGAGCCCCTCGGGACCCTGTCCAAAAGCACCGGCAAGTCTGTATTCATGATACAGACTCGCTCGAGCTTCCAGAACGTGAAAAACAACAACGAAACTGAGAATTCAACCCCTAAACCAAAGTGAATCGAGCTTAAGAACTTAAGATTCTAGAATTCATTTCAATGCGCCGAACCGGCCTATACTACTCGGAATGACTTCAAATTCTGCAGACAAGTCATATATGACATAACGGAATTATTCCCAGTCTCGGAATTTCATTCGGACATTGGTAACATAAAATCACGTTCCAAACAAAATTTCAAATTTAAGGAGATCCTTATTTCTATATCGGGCGCCGAAACGCTCCGAGCATTCGCTCAAGTCCGAAATCATCATACGGAGCTACTGACACTGTCAGAATTCAATTCCGAGGTCATTTACTCAAAATGTTGACCGAAGTCAAACTTGGCCAAATAGGCTAACCTTAAGGAACCAAGTGTTCCTATACTGCTCAAATCACTACCAAATCCTGAACCACCAGTCCCCGCAAGTCACAAATCACAAAAAGCCGCTATGGGAAGACTTATATAGGGGAACAAGTCTGATAACGCAAAACGAGCGGTCGGGTCGTTACAAAAGTGTTTGTTTGAAAATGCGATAAATATCAAAGGTTTGCACCGATGATCCATCAGCCTAGAGAACAACTTCATTTTGTCCTATCCCCATGGCCATTATTGAAATGAGGGATGGATATCGTCGGACCTCTGCCAACAGAACCATGTTAAGCTAAATTCATTTTGTTTATAAATGACTACTTTTCCAAATAGGTAGACGCACAGGCCTTCGAGAAGGTCAGAGAAAAAGAAGTTATTGACTTCATCCGGGACCATATCGTGTGTCGATTCGAGATACCTGGCAAAATCGTATGTGACAACGACAAGAAACTCCAGACTCACCAAAAGAAACTATTCCCAGGATCGGAATCCCAAACGGACATCAATATCACTTAAATGCACTTCAAGCCAAACATAGGAAATTCCTTCAAAAATGCTAACTTCCACAATATACGCCGAAACGCTCCCGGGTTATCCAAAGCCCGATCCGGACATACGCCCAGGTCCGAAATTATCATACGAACGTGCATGAACCTTCAAATCATAATTCAGAGGTCGTTTACTCAGAATACCAATCTTAGTTGATTCTTCTAACTTAAGGCTTCCGAAATGAGAATTTTCTTTCCAAATCCACCTGAACTTCCCGAATTTTAATTCCGACCATGCGCACAAGGCATAATACCTGAAATGAAACTGCTCATGGTCCCAAACCACCGAACGACGCGCTAGAGCTCAAAACGACCGGTCGGGTCATTACTTATCGACACTGAAATTATACTCTAATAACCGAGGCAATTCTGTGGGATCGGTATGTTTATCAAAACCATTCTTACTCAAAAGTCCCCGAGGATTTTTCCCTCGATCATTTCTTCGATCATTCTGGGGAGGATTTCGCCCCGAACTATTGTTTCTTCAATCTGTGACATATGGCTGATACGACTCTCTGTTTGATCTCAGTTTCACGTCGGTATCCTTTGAGGATTTTACTGCTAATCTGTTCGGGTGAACTGACCCTGAGGGGGCTCCCAGCTGATCATCCTCAACCCTAATCATTGATTGATAGCGATTATGTACGTCTACCCATGTAACAGTAGGATATTCGATCAGATTTTGCTTCAATTGTCATGATGCTATCGAACTTCGCTCGTTCAACCCTTGTGTGAAAGCTTGAATGGACCAATCAACCGTAACTGGTGGTAATTCCATTCGCTCCATTTGAAATCGGGACACAAACTCTTTCAGCATCTCGTTATCTCTTTGTCTTATCTTGAAAACATCTGATTTTCTTGATGCAACTTTTATGGCCCCATCGTTCGCCTTCACAAAAGAATCAACTAACATGGCAAATGAATCAATGGAGTTCAGTGGCAATTTGTGATACCAAATCATTGCTCCATTTGATAGAGTTTTCCCAAATATTTTCAATAAAACGGACTCGATTTCATCGTCTTCTAAGTCATTTCCCTTTATACCGCATGTGTACGTAGTGATACGTTCATTAGGATCGGGGGTCCTATTGTACTTTGGTATATACGGCATGAGGAATTTCTTTGGGATGGGTTTCAGGGCCGCACTCTAGGGAAAAGACTTCTGCACGAACTTTTTTGAGTCTAAGCCCTTTAAGATCCGGGGTGCCCCGGTATTTGAAAAACTCGGGAGTTGTGTGTCTCCACTTTTTGTCATTATCTTCGATCCTATTTTCTCATGAATCGATTCTTTTGGTGAGCTCTTCGAGCATTTTCGTGATTGTAGGGTCAGTCCCTGATCCGCTACCGTTCAACCTTTCTGGCGCTGGCTCGGTACGGCGAGTGATTTCTGGTTCAACCACGCTCGGAGTTTTATGTTGACTTTGTAGCTTAGCGATATCAACATGCTGAGCTTGTAGCATCTCGAATAGTACCTGGAGGCTAACTCCCTCGTCTCCTACACCCTGGCTGGGAATCACCATTGAAGATATGTAATCAAGTGCATGGCTGCATGTGATCGACACGAAGACTTCATACAATGTCTTGCTTGGAAGGCCTTGGATACATGAAAATAAAGTAGTTCCGTCTACCTACCATCAATGTTTGAAATACTATGAGGGTGAAGTCGAGAAGACGATAATTGTCGATGATGCGTCATTCACCGAGGCAGAGTCACACTTCGTTGATGCAAAATTCTACTTGAAGAACCAGATTGTGAAGGAGCTAAAAGTTGATGATGGCATGAAAAGCAAGAACGACGAGCCCATAGCTAAAAGAGCTGAGGTAACTATTGGTAAAACCAAAGCTATTACTGAGGAGGTACAACCCAACGTGAATAAATCTCATAGAGGGGATATTGCATCTTATGGAAAGAAAGTAAGTCCTAAACTCCAATATGTCCCTACAAGGAAGAAATACGAGGGCGAATCATCTAATCTCCAAACCAACACACTAAAGGAGTTAACTCTTCCGGTGAAACGAATTGAGGAAGTAAAGTTGTCCTCAAAGTTGCTTGCAGGGTTTGTAGCTCCAAAATCGTTTGCAGAATACGACACTCCCTACAAAGTGAATAGATGAAGGTTTTGATCATAACGCTTACAAGCTATTTGCGAAAGCTGGATACAATCCCGATGAGCCATCAAAGTTAGGGAAGCTCTCATCAGAAGCTGCAATGAGGCAACCACGTGAAGGTTTGGGATACAAGCAACCGTCACCAGTGCGCATCTCCATCATTAGGGCGAGTAGCAATCACATTGTTGTAGAAGACGAATCCGCCGCTTCTAACAAGCCTTCTGTTTTTGATAGACTTGGAAATCAACTTTGAACTTCCGTATTTGAGAGATTTGGTGCATTAAAGAAGGGGAATAAGTTCCAAAGAAATTATCGAAATACAAGAACACCCGCTTCGCCAAAAATTTGGAAGATCTCTAAAGATTTCCAAAGTTTGGTTCCTTCTAGAATGAGACGACAAACAAAAGTCATGGTTTCTTGTGATGAAGTACTGAAGATAAAGCCATACACTGTGGTCTACACTAAAGAACGTGATGACGACAAAGAAAGTGTGGGTTCTTCGTATCATGTCAGTGTAGAGGGCGCGAATGGTGTTCCATCTTCCATGGAGGATAATGCATAATTGGAGGATGTTTCACCATGTTATCACATATCCGTCAACGATGGGGACCCTCAAGAAAATGAAGATGCTCCCCCAGAACTTGAAGAAGGGGTGAAGGTAACAGTTGATGCTTTAAAAGAAGTTAACCTTGGCACTGATGAAGAACCAAGACCCACCTACCTAAGTGCTTTACTAGGAGTTGATGAAGAAAGCACTTATATAGAGTTACTCAAGGAGTTTAGGGATGTCTTTGCTTGGAGTTACAAAGAGATGTCTGGCTTGGACCCTAAAGTGGCAGTCCATCACCTTGCGGTCAAGAATGGCGCTCGTCCTGTTAAGCAAGCTCAAAGGCGCTTTAGGCCGGACTTGGTTCCCCTGATTGAAACCAAAGTTAACAAACTCATTGAAGTTGGATTTATTCGGTAAGTTAAATACCCAACATGAGTTTCAAGTATTGTCCCTGTAAGGAAGAAGAATGGCCAGATTCGAGTATGTGTTGACTTCAGGGATCTCAACAATGCGTGTCCCAAAGATGAATTCCCGCTTCCTATTCCAGAGTTGATGATCGATGCTATTACTGGTTACGAGTCAATTTATTTCATGGACGGTTCATCAGGCTATAACCAAGTTCGCATGGCACTAAAAGATGAAGAGCTTACTGCATTCCGCACCCCCAAGGGTATTTATTGCTACAAGGTAATGCCTTTTGGCTTGAACAACGCTGGTGCTACTTACCAAAGAGCTATGCAAAATATTTTCGACCATCTTCTCCACAAGAATGTCGAATGCTATGTTGACAACTTGGTGGAAAAATCAAGAAAGAAAGGCGACCACTTGAAAGACTTGAGAATGGTATTTGAGTTGCTCTGGAGGTACCAATTTAGGATGAACCCATTGAAATGTGCCTTTGGAGTTACTTATGGAAAGTTCCTTTGTTTCATTGTCCGACATCTAGGGATCAAAATCGATCAAGCCAAAGTGGATGCTATTTTCAAAATGCCTGNATCTCGAACCTAGCTGGAAGGTGCCAACCATTTAGTCGCCTCATGAAGAAAGGTGTTCCTTTCAAGTGGGACCAAGCTTGTAGCAACGCCTTCGAAAGTATCAAAGCCTACTTGATGAAGCCTCCAGTTTTAGAAGCTCCTATACCGGGAAAGTCACTGATACTATATATTGCGTCACAAGAAAGGCCTGTTGGAGCTCTGCTGGCCCAAGAAAATAGTGAGGGGAAAGAAAACTCCCTTTACTACTTGAGCAGGATGATGACACCAAATGAGCTGAATTATTCGCTAATTGAAAAGTTGTATTTGGCTCTACTCTTCTCAATTCAAAAGTTGAAGCACTGCTTTCAATCTCATGTTGTCCGTCTTGTTTCCAAAGAAAATCCCATCAAGTTCGTGATGTCAAAACCTGTTCTTAGTGATCGACTAGCGAGATGGTATCTCCAATTTCAACAATTAGAGTTTTTGTACAACCCTCAAAAGGCTGTAAAAGGACAAGCATCGACATACTTCTTGGTAGATCATCCGATACCTGATGACTGGGAGCTAACTGACGAACTACCTGATGAGGACGCAATGGTCGTTGAAGTTCAACCTCCATGGAAGATGTACTTTGATGGTGTTGTGCATCGCGGGGGAGCTGGTGCTGGCGTAGTAATTGTCACTTCCCAAGGTGAAGTCTTGTCCTACTCCTTCACCTTGACACAACTTTGTTCCAACAATGTTGCTGAGTATCAAGCATTAATACTTGGGCTTGAAATGGCCGTTGATATGAAGCAATTGCAATTGCAAGTCTTTGGTGACTCCCAGTTAGTGGTCAATCAGCTTTTGGGTAGCTACGAGGTTAAGAAGCATGAACTACGTCCATATCATGATTACGCTAAAAAGTTAATGGGGTGGCTCAGTGATGTGACTATTCAGCATGTGCCAAGGAAAGAAAATAAGAAGGCTGATGCTTTAGCTGCCCTAGCTTCATCATTAACCCTGCCTGATCAAGTGCAAGTTACTGTCTGCCAAAAATTGGTAGTACCGCCACCAAATGAGGCTGAAGGTGAAGAAAATGAACTCAAGCATCTTGTCGCTGTTTCTGAAGTTGAGAAAGAAGAATGGCGACAACTCATTGTCGACTACTTATGTTATGGGATACTTCCAGAAAATCCGAGGAGAAGGAATGAAATCCGTCGTCGTGCACCTCACTTCCTTTACTACAAAGATACTCTACACAGAAGGTCATCCGAGGGAGTACTCTTGCGATGCTTTGGGGAAGAAGAAGCACTCCAAGCTTTGCAAGAGGCACATTCTGGGGTATGTGGGTCGCACCAGTCTGGACCAAAGCTCCACTTCCATATAAAAAGGATGGGATATTATTGGCCAACAATGGTAAAAGATTGCTTGGAGAACGCTCAAGGATGCAAGGCTTGTCAATTCCATGCGAATTTTATTCATCAACCTCCTGAAGTGTTGCACCCGACTGTTGCATCCTGGCCATTTGACGCTTGGGAATTGGATGTTGTGGGACCACTGCCAAAGTCTTCTGGTGGGAACTTATACATCTTGGCTGCAACTGACTATTTCTCAAAATGGGCCGAAGTTGTTTCTCTTAAGGAGGTAAAGAAGGAAAATGTTGCGAGTTTCATCCGAGTAAACATAATCTATCGATTTGGCATTCCTCGTTACATAATAATGGATAATGGGAAGCCATTTGATAATAGGTTGATGAACAAGATTTGTGATCTCTTTGGCTTCAAGCAACGTAACTCTTCGATGTACAATGCTGCCGCCAATGGTCTAGCTGAGGCACTCAACAAAACTCTATGCAACCTGCTGAAGAAAGTCGTCTCCAAATCCAGACGAGATTGGTATGACCGTATGGAAGAAGCTCTATGGGCATATAGGACGACTCACCTCACGCCAACACAAGCAACTCCGTATTCACTCGTTTATGGAGTCGAAGCCGTCTTTCCACTTGAGTGTCAAATACCTTCATTACGACTGGCTATTTAAGAAGGGATCACTGATGAAGAAAATGCTCGACTTCGATTAGAAGAGTTAGAGTCTCTTGATGAGAAGAGGTTGGAAGCTCAACAGAGTCTTGAATGCTATCAAGCTCGATTGTCTCGTGCCTTCAATAAAAGAGTTCGCCCGAGATCCTTTCAAGTAGGAGATCAAGTCCTTGCCACAAGAAGTCCCGTGATCACTTCCCATAAACCTGTAGGGAAGTTCACTTCAAAATGGGATGGGCCATAAGTCGTGCAAGAAGCTTATTCAAGTGGGGATTACAAGCTGGTTGATGCAGATGGCATGAGAATCAGCCCTATCAATGGCAAGTTTCTGAAGAAGTATTATCCTTGAAGTTGTAACGCTCCTTGACGCATGAGCCTAAACTGCATGTTCCTATACTCCTGGCCCGCATGAGTCTAAACTGTGTACGGCCCACACAAAAAAAAGTCTGCTAGGTAGAAAACCTCGAAAGAGACGGCCTAGGCAAAAGTTAGGACATAAAATAAAAAGTCCGCTAGGTTGAAAATCTCGAAAAAGGTGGCCTAGGAAAAAGCTAAGACATAAAAAATAAATAAATAAAAAATTCTACCCATACTGAACTATGGTATGACTTGATCCTCTTCACCGAGGTACGTAGGCAGCTTAGAGTTTCATTCTGAGTTTAGTTGCATAAGTTCAAAAGATACGTAATCCCCAATCGTTGTCCGAATGAAGTACGATGGAATGTAATTCATTCAATCAGTATTTGAAAATCGAGCTGGGATACCATTCTTCTGTTAAACTATGGATACCATTCGATTTAAAGGGGGAAGCCTCTATGGTAAATTGGTGTCTTCAATGAAATGATGAATATTTTTGGAGGTTGCCAAGCATTTTCATTGAAGTCCGGGGATCCGTTATGCCTTCACGTTCGCCAAACCTTCAAGTTATTATGGTCTGCCTTCATGACATTTCAAATTCAGAGAGACTTGGACCCAAGATATTTGATGAGAATGAAGCTCTTGAATTTCAATTTTTGACAATGAAAAATTTCTTACAATCTCAAGGCTCCCACACCAAGATACAAATATTTTGATGAAGTCGCACTAATTTGAAACGGTCGGCATATCAAGAACCAAAGTTGATTTCAAAATATAATCTGAAACTATATTTAAGGTATTAAGTTTTGAATTTTGGATATGTTATAGATTTGGAAGTTAAGTTTCCAATGGATTAAACGGTTCGTAATTTTGACATTCCTACATCTAGATACAAATATTGTGGTGAAGTTGTGCAAATCTGAAATCGTCGACGTGACAGAATTTAAAGTTAGCTTCAAAATAATATCTGGGACGATTCTCAAAGTTTTTGATTCCAAATTTTGGATATGTCTTAGATCTTGAAGTCTAGTTTCCAAAAAATCAAACGGTTCATAATTTTGACGTTTCTACACCAAGAAATAACTTTTTTGGTGAAACTGCGCAAATCTGAAACTATCAACGTATCAGAATTTGAAGTTAGATTCAAAATAATATCTGGGAAGATTCTTAAAGTTTTTTATTCCAAATGTTGGATATGTCTTAGATCTTGAAGACTAGTTTCCAGGAAATCAAACGGTTCATTATTTTGACTCTCCCACTACCAGATATGAATCTTTCGGTACAAGTGTGTAAAGCTGAAAATTATGCAACTAAGATAAAAGTCGGACGATGTAAAGCAAAAGAGAAGCTGAAATATTTAAGCCCTCGAAGTCTCAAAGTTGAAATCTTCAAGTCTGTCGGTCTTCAAGTTGAAGTCTTCACGTTCTCCACTCTTCAAGTTGAAATATTTAAGCCCTACAAGTCTCAAAGTTGAAGTCTTCAAGTCCGTCGGTCTTCAAGTTTCAGTCTTCAAATTCGTCGGTCTTAAAGTTGAAATATTTAAGCCCTCCAAGTCTCCAGGTTGAAGTCTTCAAGTCCGTCAGTCTTCAAGTTCCAGTCTTCAAATTCGCCGGTCTTAAAGTTGAAATATTTAAGCCCTCCAAGTCTTCAAGTTTCAGTCTTCAAATTCGCCGATCTTAAAGTTGAATTGTTTAAGCCCTCCAAATCTTCGAGTTGAAGTCTGCAAAGTCCGCCAAATCTTCAAAGTTTTCCAAGTCTTCAAGTCGATATCATCAAGTCGATGTCGTCTTCGAGTTGAAGCTTTATAATTCTCCAATCTTAAGGTGGACAAATAAGTCCCTTTGCACCTTAAGTTGGCCTCTTCGTGGGTTTGTCCTTAAAAGAAACTATAACTTTCCAATCTTAAGGTGGACATGTGAGTCCCTTTGCACCTTAAGTTGGCATCTTCGATAGTCGGGTCATTTTGAGAGTAATCTCTCCAGTAGTCGGGCCACATTGAGAGTAATCTCTCCGGTAGTCGGCCATATTGAGAGTAATCTCTCCAGTAGTCCGGACATTTTGAGAGTAATCTCTCTAGTAGTCGGGGCACATTGAGAGTAATTTCTCCGGTAGTCGGGCCATATTAAGAGTAATATCTCCAGTAGTCGGTCCACATTGAGAGTAATCTCTCCGGTAGTCGGGCCATGTTGAGAGTAATCTCTCCAGTAGTCGGGCCACATTGAGAGTAATCTCTCCGATATTCGGGCAAGGATGCGTACTCAACCCTTCACACCTAAAATTGCATTCATGAGCATGGATGAATCTACTCTCACTTCCTTGACCTGTAAAAGAAAAATACAATAAAAGAAGAAAAGCACAAGAGAAAAAGAAAATATTACCTTCGCGTCAGTGTTCCCATATAGTCAAAAGTAGACTTAAAGTAATTTGCAAACGCCGAAAGTAATACTAATAGAATGAAAGGTGTACGGTATTTATAGATGTCAAAAGGTGACTATTGAGAGCTAAATATCGATGTGGGAGTAGAGATTCAACATGAACTTGTACTCCTAATTCAATTTGAAGGAAGAAAGCTGTAAGCTTGTCTTCTAATCAATTCGGAACGTACGGATTTTGACAAAGCCATGTAAGGTAAAACATGATAAGGGTAAACCATTAAGGTGTCAGAAGTCCATTCTAATTAGGATGGTAGGAAGGGAATTATATTTTGGACTCTTGTTGATTAATATCTCACGTGACTTTTGGATTAATTTTAAATCTTTTTGCTTTATTTGGTGGAAAGACATCATTTTCCATTTTATGAATAGAGTTGGTTTCCTTGAAGGCACTTGGAATTTCATTTTCTGCTGTTGATATCAAGGCTCTAGAGCTATCTGAATTGGACTGTTTACGTGAAGATCAACTGGATGTTTGCAAAAATAGGTAAAATAAGATAAAACATTTGTTACCTAAATACATCAAGTCTAATCTTCAAAATTTAAAGAGCTTGATGAGCCTTGAGTAGGGGTATTTGTAGGCAAATAAATTTTACTATAATTAAATTTATAAAATAATTTGATCAAGATATATTGGTCCAAATAAATATATGGGCTAATATAATTGAATTAATTGTATAAGTCCAATATAAATGGATTGAATAAATAAGTCTTCATCCATTGGGCTAGCCACTTAATTGGGCTAAAGTGATGAGCCCACTTTATTAAGCAAGAAATGTCATCCTTCTAGAGGACCAGTTTGGTGCCACGTGTCAAATGGCGAGGCACGCCATGTCAAATGAAAGAGCCAATAGGATCGTGCCACGTGTCAAAATGAAAAAGCATGCCAAGTCAAATTAAAAGGTCAATGAAACCGCGCCACATGTGTAAGTGACATGTTCTGGCCAATCAAATGTGGCCATGTCACTCTTCAATCTGATTGGTCGGAAAGAGTTTGTTCTTATCATAACTCTTCCCTCCCACAACTATAAATAAGGGTCTTCATAACTCAGAAAAGACACCAGAAGTTATAACATGAAGAAAGAGAGAGCTCATTGATTAAACACCGCAAAATTTTCTACAAGTTTCAAGCTTCAAGCAATCAAGTTCAAGTTCAAGAAATCAAATTTAAGCTCAAGAACGAAGAACTTCAAGCTCAAGAAATCAAGTTCAACCTCAAGAACGAAAAACAAGTCAAGATTCAAGGAGTACGAGTTCAAATCAAAGTCCGTGCAAGTTGAATTCAAGGCCATCGTTTGTGGAACAAATATAGATTCAAGATCAAGCTCAAAGGCCCTTGAATTTATTTACTAGTGAAAAGAAGAATCAGAGAATTTATAGAGATTGTAACACTCATATTATTTGAAATCAAATACTACGATTGTTGCGATATTTTCGGTCTTGATTTAATTTTCTCGACGTAATTATTTGTCTACAATTATAATAGGTTAAAAATCTATTACAAAAAATTAAAATAACAAAGAATAATACCGTAAACTATATGGGAGGTTACAACAATGAAACAAAACTTGGGGAACACTCTAAAAATATCCGTAATTAGTTTGGATTTTGTCAATACCTACGAAGTATTGGGGAGAGGTGGTCACGTAGAACATGTCATGCATCGAATTTTCAAGAACATGGTCCTTGATAGGAAGGTGTGTAGGTCGAGCATTAGGTTGGTAGGTTAGGAGGTAGCTGAGCATTTTTCTACTTCGTTCTGGGTGGGAGGCTGGTCTGATAACATTTTGTCCTAGGATGCTAGCGATTGTTGTTGTATCCTCTCTATTCTTTCGTTTTTTAAAGTATCGTGCCTTATTCACTAGTTGTTGTTATCTATTTTCTGGTTCTTATAATGTTGTTATTATTCTTATGGTTCTGTTGATGGTAGTCATATATTGTCTCTTTTTTCTTCTTGAGTCGAAAGTCTTTTGCAAACAGTTTCTCTACTCTCTGGATTAGAGGTATGATCTGTGTACGCTCTATCTCCCCATATCCCACTGGTGAAATTCACTGTGTTGTTGTTGTTGTAACACCCAAGCTTTTGATATGTGTTGTTCACTTTGACCCAATAAATTAAAATTTTGTCTCTTTTGAGCGAGTTACATGGATTCTAAATACGCACATTATGTAAACTTATGCTGTCTTATATATTAATTCACTTTTCTCTATATTTCCAACGTAAAATTTACCTAATATATTTGTATTATTGTATGCACATCATTCTTCGAAACTTTGCCAACCTAGAACCTGTCGGTCTTTCTCCTCAAGGGGCATGAATGTGCCGGTTTTATTAGGTTGATGAGCATGCTAGTTGCAAAAAAAATCCCCTTAGGACAAAAAGAAAGGTTTTAAAACAGGCTGAGACAGAAAAACTCTATCTCCAAAACCAAAAGTAATCTTTAATTACGGTTAGTTGTCGACCTAGCATCAGGATGTTAATGTTTAATAATGATTTCAACTCCTTTGGTACGACGGAAAATGTTTTTTGTGGAAAATATTTTTCAAGAAAATATTTTTTTGGAAAATAAGTAGTGATTTTATTCATTTTCCGTNGAGGAGTATACTCTAGTGAACCCCTCCACTCTAACCTCGGTAATCATGGCATAACCAACGTCACGGTCTTGGCGTGACAATCAAGAATAACATAGTGCGGAGATAACCAATCCACAAATTTCATAAACTTCCGAACCGCAAAATTTCAAACCCGTAAACTTTATAATTTCTAAACTCGTAAACTTCGAAACACATAAACCTCCGAACTCATAACTTTGGAACTTGTAAAATTTTGAACCTGTAAACCGAAATATGAAAAAAGTAAAACTAAAAATATATTTTAAAAAATATTTTTTCCTGGGGGTAGGGGGTGGGTGCAGAAAAAAAAAAACAGAAATTTAAAAATTACAAAAAAAGTAAAAAAAAAAAAATTCTTATGCGGGAGTGGGGGCAGGGGGTGGGGGTGCAGAAAAAATAACAGAAATTTTAAAATTACAAAAAAAGTAAAAAAAAAAATTCTTGTGCGGGATTAGGGGTAGGGGGGTGCAGAAAAAATAAAAATTTTAAAATAAAATAAAAAGTAAAATAAATATTTTTATTGTGGGGTGGGGTGGGTGGGTTATGGGTCTGGGGTGGGTTGGTGAGGGTAAGGAAGATTGAAAAGGAATTTTGGAAAATGTTTTCTCTCATCTTGATAGGGAAAACATTTTCCTCCAATAGAAGAAAAATGAGTTGATGTGGAAAATATTTTTCAAAACATTTAAACCAACCAAACATGGAAAAATTAAAAAATATTTTCCGAAAAATATTTTCCTTCGTACATCTGAAAATGTTTTCCTTCGTACATTCAAAGAATGCATGCTTAATATTAGTGTTTATTCTGTTGAAAATGTATACTATTAATGATATGTTAAATATAATATTTATTATAAAAATAATTATTTATTCCATTTTAAATAGATTATATATTTTATGTTTGTCCATTTATTTATATAGTATGATTTAGTGTATAGAATGTTTAGCTTATACACAAAAAATTAAATCATCAGTTTTTATAAATATAAAGTTTGAGTTTACAATCTAATGATGAAATTGGACAAGCAACCAAAATAATTGTAGCACAAGTTAATAATTTATCTTGATTTCATGGGAACAATATAATTCTGATATTTTGTGCTACTACATTTGATATGTATTCAACTAGTCAAGTAAATATAAATATTTTACGAGCAGCCAAGTATATAAGGCATCTTGCATTCACGAAGGATCCGGAAAAGTCACACTCCAAGGGTTATGTGTAGACAACCTACACTAATACAAGCATTAGTGGTTGCTTTCACCGCTCGAACATGTGACCTATAAGTTATACGCAGATTACTTTACCGTTGCTCCAAGCATGGGCATAGCTACATTATCATAAGGGTGGTCAATTGACCACTCTTCGTCGAAGAATTACACTGTGCATATAGGTAAAATATTAAATTTTAGAGGTATATGACATATATTGAACACACTTGTCGGAGAATTTTTTTCACTTCTTTCAAGTTTTAATGCCCTTGGATAAATTTATGTCTTCACCACTCGCTCCAAAACTCCCCTTCCTAAAGATAAGTATTTTATACTAACTTAATAAAATAATTTTTTAGTCCATTAAGTATACTAATGCTCTTAAAGCTTGTTATAATTATTACTAGATGTGTATATTATTTATTATTTTGATTTACTAAAATGGAATATTCATTTGTGGGTCAATATGTCAAGCAATTTGGACATAAATGATATACGTTGGTGAAGTGATTGTTAGTTGATGGAATGTCTCGATCTTAAGATTAATGATACACCTTTATGAAAATTTATAACTTATAAGCATTCATGTGTAAACACGACCAATGAATTTTGTTTTCGACCTATGAAATAAGTTAAGCGAATGTTTAAAAGAAACAATCAATAAATTAAATTATCAATGATTTAATTTGATCGGTTAGTATCTGTATCTTAACATGAGAAATTAAATAAGATTTAATGAAAGAACTCCAAAATTGAATTATGGAGTACAATTACGAATTTTGTTATTTTGAGGTATTATTTAAGTAACACAACAGAAGACCACGAAACTGCAGAGAACATGATTTGGCGGGTAAAAAGCAAACTTGGCGGTATTTTTGTTGAACTGAGGGGCTACTTGATCGACGAGTTGTGCTCACCCTTCAAGAGGCAGCATGTATAAATTCGTACACGCTAGTTGTCGAGATTATATATAATTATAGTACCGAAATTGCTTCCAGGATATAATAATTCATCAATTAGTATTAGAACCCACTCATGTCTAACAAGATAACAAGGTTCTTTCATGAAACGAAAATCAATATTTATTTGTATTTTTTGATTGCCATGACCTTGCACTAGTACTTAGCTTAACTTCTCACCAACTCATGTTGTACTAACACACTTGAAATCATCCGTCCAATGCATGCTTATCCTTGTAATAGCTCATCTTCCTCAAGATATACAAACTATCGTCATAGTGCTTCTATTTCACAACCTTGGAAAAAAACTCTTCATAAGAACTTCATAATAAGTTATTCAACCTCAAACAATCTCATAGGAGATAACCCACTCGTTTATCCTCACTGTAACCTTACCTTGGCTACTAGCCTCTGTATGATCATTTGAACTTCCAAGTCTACGCTCCTCTGTAATATGTAACAATCTGTTCCATCCCATTAACGAACTACTAATATCTCTTCGATATGTCTATGTCATAAGACTATTGACACGCCCCGAACCTGGAGGCGAGACTGGCACCCGGTGCCTCACCTATCCATGCGTATCAACTTGCGATTAAGGGACTTTGAACATATAATGTCATCCTTTTCCATGGGCCACATTGCAAGACAATTTGCGAACGCTGACTAAACATCAACATCAAGCTGGGCCGACAAGACCGTCATAACTACTACATCTAGCAAACCAACAAGATATACATACAAGGCTCACAAACCCAACATATTGCACAAACTGACAGGATATGTCTACAAGCCTCTATTGATGGATGTACTGTGATCGGAACAGGGCCCTGACCTATCCATAACATATATTTACATATTGTATACGGCTAAAATCGGAAGGACCAATTTTACATTTGTTATGGCATCGTAGCTTATCCGAGTGAGGGGAGGGGTACAGCTCGAGGCCCGATCTCGAGTGTTCCCTATGATCGACTTCGAGGAAATGCAGATCGGTGACTGTCACGAGCAAGTAGCACGTGGGCGAAGGCGGCCAAGTCTGCAGCTAAGTACAAGTCCGTACTATGACATTAAATGGTTGTACCAGATGCATATCTTTGTAATAAATGTCTATGTACTATGTTGGGATTTCCCCTCCTATATAAAGGGGACCCTTATCGTTTTTTGCACACAACATATTCAATACAAGGAATAAGAACATTCTCTGCTCTCTAACTCAAACATCCTCTATTGTCTCTTTACCAATTTATTACTTGCATTTATTGTATTTCATTGATTGTTTTTCAATTATTGTGTATCATTGATCATAAATAGCCTCCCCCGAGGTCCATAGAACTGTTATAGCTCCATCGATCACACATCAGTAGACCCGAGCCTCGACCTCGAAGATCTATCTTGGCTAGCTCGGAACCCCCGACCTGAGGCAGTCTGGTTTTCCTATCTTCATTTTCATACCGTTTTTACCTTATTCCTTTACTCACACTTAGCATATATTGCCTAACAACTAGCGTTAAAACAAATCGCATATTTTTAGAACCACATAATCAAATTTAATTGTAATTACCATTTCAAGGTAAACACATATATACACAAGATGTAAATAAAACTCTACACCCGGCAACTATGAGGGATGTGGAGCTTACCGATCAAGCTTAACTCGGGCAACACCTACTGAGGAGTTCCACCCGTCTATCTGTCTGAACCTGCACGCATGAAATGCAGCATTCTCAGAAAAAGGGACGTCAGTACGAAATAATGTAGGGAGTATATAAGGAAACAAGCGCGGACCCAAAGTCCATCCCGAAGAAATTCAGAATTCCCAATCTCCTGAAATACAACGGGACCTTGGACCCCAATGATCACATCACTGCCTACACTTGTGTCGTGAAGGGGAACGACTTAAGGGAGGGCGAGATCGAATCCGTCCTGTTGAAAAAGTTTTGAGAAACACTATCAAAGGGGGCCATGATGTGGTATCACAACCTAACCCCTAATTCGATAGACTCGTTTGCCATGTTGGCAGAATCTTTCATAAAGGCACATGATGGCGCCATCAAGGTCGCAACTAGGAAATCCGACGTCTTCAAAATCAAACAAAGAGAGTGAAATGTTACGGGAATTCGTGTCTCGCTTCCAAATGGAGCGGATGGAGTTGCCACCGGTCTCCGACGACTGGGCAGTACAGGCCTTCACCCAAGGCTTGAACGAGCGGAGCTTGATAGCTTCGAAACAACTGAAGCAGAACTTGGTTGAATATCCTGCCGTCACCTGGGCGGATGTCCACAACCGATACCAGCCAAAGATTAGGGTTCGAGGACGACCAATTAAGAGCCCCTCGGGCTTGGTATATCCTAGCTGGATCTTGGCAAAGGAACCAAGTCCTAACAAGGATAGGTATCAGCCATACACTGAAGACCGAAAGAACGCCCCGAGGCACAACGTACCTCAGAGCGATCGAAGGACAGATCGAGGACAGAACCCTCAGGGACTCGTGAACCGAGTCGATTTCAACAGACACATGGGACCGATAGAGGCCCCTCGGTTGTCGGAGTATAACTTCAATGTTGATGTTTCAGACATCGTGTCAGCTATAGGTAAAATCAAGGACACCAGGTGGCCAAAACAAATACTATCAGACCCATCACAAATAAACCACAACTTGGTGTGCAAATTTCACGGCACACACAATCACAGGACCGAGGATTGCAGAGAACTCCGGGAGGAAGTAGCCCGACTACTCAGCAAAGGGCGCCTCAGAGAGTTCCTCAGTGACCAGGCTAAAAATAAACTCCGAGAAAGAGAGGCGAACAGGAAAAACGCAGCAAAAGAGCCACAACATGTAATCCACATGATCATGGGAGGGATTGATACCCCGCAGGAGCCCATCCTCAGACGAACAACGATATCCATCACCAGTGAGAAGCGAACTCGAGGGTACATACCCAAGGACGCCCTCACATTCAGTGACGAGGACCTCGAGACCTTGTCTCAGCCTCATAACGACGCACTTGTAACTTCCTTCCTCGTGAATATGTTTCAAATTAAACGTGTACCCATGGATCCAGGTAGCTCGGTTAACATTATCAGGTCGACAGTGGAGGAGCAACTCGGACTGCTTGACCAGATCGTGCCCGCATCTCGAACCCTGGATGGATTCAACATGGCGAGCGAGACAACAAAAGGGGAAATCATCCTCTTGGTCAGCATGGCCGGAACAACCCAAGACGCAAAGTTTCACGTCATCGACGGAGACATGAGATATAATGCCTTGCTCGGGAGGCCATGGATACACCGAATGAGAGCAGTACCATCGACCCTCCACCAAATGATCAACTTTCCGACTAAGGAGGGAAGAAAAATGGTATACGGAGAGCAACATGCAGCACGAGAGATGTTCGGGGTATACAATGTTGTACCAGCATCGACACTTTCTATGTCGAAAGAACCGAAGGATAAGCAAACAGCTAAATAGCAGTCACAAGCTATTTCCTTGGCTTCACCCTAAGCTTTGAGTTAAGGACCGTACTGCGTCCTTTGAACAAGCAGGAGCAAGCGCCATCGAGTCTGGAACGCCACCGCTGCTAAGGTACGACTATCTCCCCCTTTTTTGCTCACTTTTTATACTAACTTATATGCAGGTGTCCGATAAAAGGAAATCAAAACACCCTCCGATCTGAAGACCTTAGTTTTTAAAGCACGCGTTGCGCTCTTTTCTTTCAATCGGATTTCAACCCAAAAAGGGTATTGCCGGCAAAAGTTTTTAACGAGGCAACATCTATGTGCTACCTAAGGAGAACCTAGACAAGTATCCAAGGTTTCTCCCCAATCAACCTCAAATACTGGGGGGCATCCCCCCAGGAGGCCGCCTCCTCGGGAAAACCAAAATAAGCCGAAGAGGGTTTCGATAGGAAAATGATGTATCGGGCCAAACGGTCAAATGAACCGTGTCCCCATAGAATAGTCGAACCATCGACAGTGAAAACATGTATACTTGTACCAAATAATCAAGGGAGTACCTTTTGCTACCAAGACACTTTGTGGTTCAAAGAAGTTCTTATTTTCACAATAAAAGGCCCAGGGCCAAAAAACCCTCGATGTGTCGGGGACTGTCGTCGACTGTCGCCCCATCGAGTTATTAAAGCTCAAGGCTGTAAGATCCCAAGCGGGTGACCTCGGATATGATCAAAAGTGTAAGTCTTACGAGCATGACCAAAAACTGTAAGACCTCGCGTAAGGCATGTCCAAATCATACGACCTTGTAAAAGGCACAATCCTGAGTTTAAAGCCAAGGCTATATATTCGAACTTGTAAGACCCCTAAAACGGCATAACCTCGAATATAGATGCCGAGGATACTTCACTCAGGGACTCAAGGCCTTTTCTTCATTATCCTCAGAATCGGACACAAGGAATTTTGCGTCGTATTCATCCGCCCTGGCCTGCTCTATCTCTTCCGAGAGATCGAAGCCCCTAGCATGGATCTCCTCAAAGGTTTCCCTTCGTGATCTACATCGGGCATAGTCTCTTCTCCTGCCTTCACGACCAGAAACCCCTCTCAGCATAGCCCGAGCATCGACAACATTTTTTAAATAAACGGACACTTTATTGTAGGCCTTTTCTCGAGCCTCTTGGGATTTGAGAGGGGCATCAAAAACTTCGGATTTCATTTGCAAAAGCTCGGCCTCGAGCCTTTCGATCTTGCTCGCCTAAACTGAGTTATCTTTATGAGCGTTCCGGAGGTGCACTTCTAGGGCAGAAGCCTTGGCTAAAGCATTCCTCCTGGCCACATCGTGGGCATCTATTTGAGCCCTTAACCCATTGCACTCACGCTCGGCCCGACCGACTATGCCCCATAGACATTCCAGGTCCTCTGCCTTTCTCTGCAGCTACAATACCAAAATATTAACCCTCGAGGGCAAGAGAGAACATGTGCGCGCCATCGAATAGAGAGTCACCTGTCTCTCAAGGCGACCTTTGTAATCACGACTTCGGCTCACCTCATACCGGAGGTGTATCAATTATTTAGCATGTCTATCATGGAGAATCCTAAGGGATTCCTCCCCACCCAAGGCTTTCCGCAACTCAGATTTTATCTTATCAAAGGCCTACGAGGAACAAGCTCTAGTAAAAAAAATGAAAAATGAAGCTGGAAGATTGAAGAATCATCAAAACTCACCACAGAACAAAACTGTTGGGCCTCCTCAAAGGACGATCGAGCGTCTCCTGGCCTGGCCTCTTCGGCCCCAGTCGAACCATCCTCAGAAGGGACACCATCTTTAGGGGGTCCGCTCCTATCACGGCCTTTGGCCCCAAACATC
This sequence comes from Nicotiana undulata, assembly GCA_005239495.1. Classification (NCBI taxonomy): domain Eukaryota; kingdom Viridiplantae; phylum Streptophyta; class Magnoliopsida; order Solanales; family Solanaceae; genus Nicotiana; species Nicotiana undulata. The sequence continues at coordinate 77,954 of ML294813.1, read as the reverse complement.
CTTTGAAGTACCTTCAATGGGGGAAGAAAGTAGCGACATCAAATCCTTCCCCCTCGAAGTACCTTCGACGGAGGAAGAAAACGGTGGCAAGAGGGGAACCATTCCCCCAAGACTGAAGACTTCGAGCCTAAAAGGCTCAGCTTCATCGGTTTTACGCCTCTGGGTGGACCTCGCTTCGATAAAGGCTCCCTCACACATCGAGGACTGCTTCTGTTTGCCCTCATTTTTTATGCCTGAGGCCCCATCCACCCTCCATCAAGTATCGCCACTTACTCTCATCATAAGTCGAGAAGGCCGCCAATCATCAAATCCAGTCCGCCAAGTTAGGGATCTCGAATGGCATCCACGGAGTTGCTGCCAAAGGCAAGGGAAGACACCATTACAAATTCTGCCTTCGCTATAAACGAAATGATAAATGCACGAGTGTACCACTTACGTGTGAAATTCCATTTCTCAGGAAAGGGCATGAACTCCATCAGGATAATATCAACAGTCCGCACTTGGAAAAATCGGTTTATCCACCCACAATCCCTCTTCTCTTCATCGTTGGCAACGAGGGGCCGAGTGGATGGACGTCAGAGATTGATCAGACTCCGACAGTGCGAGGTCCGATATAATATGATGAGATGACTAAGGGTGAACACGAGCTCGGCCTTCTCGGCAAAGAACCTCATCATCAGCGCTATCCTCCAAGAAGACGGGTGAACCTGTGCCAGGGTAATCCGATACCTCCTGCAGAGGTCGAGCACAACTCTGTCGAGGGGGCCCAACGTAAAAGGGTACGTGCATACGTTCAAGAATCATTCCGCATAGGTCGTGATACCCTCTTCCGGGGAAGGTACCTACAACACAACCTTTTCCCCCCCATCCGCAACCTCTCCTCACAGACTCGAGGTCCGAGGTTCGCTCGCTTGACACCGACGATGTACCACCGACCGGGCAAGGAGCAAAGACAGAACTCTCCTCCTCCTGGAGAACGGATTTTGGCATAATGGCGATAAATACTCTGGCACAAGGAGGGGGAAACAAGGCCAAAGCTTTGAATTAAATGAAGACAGAATTGGTGAGAAAATGAAGGACTCTGTAAAGGAGATAATCGCCCAAAGCAACAAAGTTTCCCAACAAAGGAAGCAAATGTATTTATAGGGCGAACGACGACTGTTCGCCTACTTTGAAGGGTGATTAATTCTGACCGTGTCATTACCACTTCTAGGGAAGCGAACCGGTGGGACCACCAGGACCACCCCACATGCCATGTCACATGAACGACATTGCCCAAAGTCTCGAGGTCCCTATGACGATTCGACCTCAAGATGATACCCTATCTCGAGGGCCTCAGCTATCGCAACTGATGATTCTAAGGAGCCACCGAAACCACCTTAATCTCGAGATGATGCTCAACCCCTAGGATCTCGGCTGTTATATATATGAACTCTAGGGAATTATTTAAGACTAACTAAACTTGGACGGTGCCCGGCCCCGAGAAGGTTTTGTTATTATAAAGAATTCTAAGAGAACTGTCAACCTGGTCCCGAGATGGTACCCAATCTCGAGGATTCCTATTGTCGTAATAAGCCCTGAGGGGCCGCTTGCATCAATCTACCCAAGAAATTATGCCCGACCTCAGGAATTGATATTGTTATAATGGGATTTCGAGTGACATTAATATTAACGTGGCCTCGAGACGGTCCCCGGCCTCGAGGATCTTCGTCATTACTTATACGGTTTTCTAAAGGAATTATCGGTCAAACCTTGAGATGGTGCCCGATCTCGGGGGTATCTGCCAACACATGTTCTAAAGAGAGATATCGGAGACCTGCATAGCGGTCCATCCCGAGATGGTACCCGATCTCGAGGACTTTATTACTTTGAGAATGGGCTCTAAATGGGCCAACGTCAAAATCCAAAGGAATGTCTCTACGTGGGGGAAATTAAGAGGCGAAAAACCCTCGTTGTACTCATAAACATATATTTACAAAGGGTATATCTTAAGCCCCTCCTAGGAGCCGATGCACAAGGGGGAAAGAGGAATGCAAAATTAAGTAAAACGAGCCTACTCCTCGCCTTCACCATTTGCTGAGTTGCTGCCAGAATCGCTATCAGAGCCTTCGCTCGAGGAGGTGGAGAATGTTGATCCTTCCTCTTTAATCCTGGCCTTCTCAATCTCGTCAGAGAGATCGGTGCCCTTGGCGCTTGCTTCCTCGAGGGACTGCCTCCTAGCTTGTGAACGGGCATAAGCAATGGCCCGAGTCACTTTGAGCCTGGCCTCTTCAAATATTTGCCTAGCTCAATTATTAGCAGCAACTATATCTCTTTTGTATGAGGCAACGTGACATCGGCCTCAAATTTGGCCATAGATAGCGACACAACCTCATCCCGGGCGCTCCGAAAAAGGTTTTGGGTCGAGGTCAACTCTTCCTACAAAAGGTTTCTCTCTGAGGCCACGGCGTCGTTCTGCTTTTTCAACTCAAGGATCTCCGCATCTGTGGCCACAACCTCTTCTCGATGTTGCCTCACCAGGGTGTTCTTTTGTTTGATCTGCATAATAGACCAAGTTAGTAAAGCACTGACATGCGAGAATAAGAAATGAACTCATGTGTCATGTTACCTGCTCGGCGAAGCTAGTCCACTCCTGGTGCACTCCCTCCAAACTGGTACTGAGCTCATTCATCTCCTCATCCTTTCGGGAGGAGGAAGTTTTTGACGTATTCAACTCCGATTTGAGCTTCTCGAGCTCCTTTTAACGCCTAGTGAGCTCATCGTGAAGCTTGGAAAAGGCATGGCCGTACAACTTCTCGACCTGTAATGTGGAAGAGACGAGTGAGAAAACGAAGATAGAAAATAGAAGCGAACGATGTGTCTGAGGGGATTACCTACTTTTGAAGCTTTCCTCCTTCCTCGAGGGTGTCGGGAGCAACATGATCGATGTCTTCCTCAAGGCCAGCAAAGAAGTCTTTGAATGTGTCGATCTCACCCCGAGAGACTCCCACATCAACGGCACCCCTGTTTAGCGTATCCCCTATCTCCCCTAGGGAAAATGAGGGGCCCAAGTCGAGGTCGCCGACAATGTTTATCTCTGTCGAAGTATTCGCTTGGTCCCAAAATACTTTGGACTCAAGCTCTCCGTACTTGGCAGATAAAGATTCGCCGGCATGAACTGTATCGCGACCGGTCTGAGGCTCGGGGACTGTACCTTCCCCGGTGTTTCCCTCTCCTCGAGGTCAGTCCAAATCAGCCACCTCAGACTCGGAGGCCCCCTTCCCAACGGCTTCTTGAGTACGAGCATTCTGCCCTGCCCTTTGTGCCAAAGGGCGCTCATCACTGCCATCATCTTCATCTGCAGCACGCAGAATCACCGCAACAGCTGAGGTTAAGACCGTGACATCAGTCCTAGACCTGCGGACTTTGGTTTTGTTTGGCTTTGGAGATTCATCTGAAGTCCCCTTCTTCCTTTTCTTACCCTTCTCGGGTTTCGAAGTATCTGATTCACCGGACAGGGGCGGCCTTATTGACCAGTTATCCCCAAGGCCTACACAAGCAAAACGTGTTAAGCTCACTACTATAAAAGAATGATTATGTGGGAATTTGTAGCGATCGGGTGGGGAACTTACCGTGATTCTTGGCCTGCCACCGCGCTTTGTCTAGATCCCGCCAAGAAATCTTGCCGTATGGAAAGACAGAGTCCACACGTCTAATCGATCCTGATAGGTCTGGGACCGCATAAAGAAACCAAAGGGTGGCTGCATATCAAAAGAGGATCATTTTAAAAGAAGGAAAAGGGAGAATAGGATATGTTGGAGGCAGTGATACTTACGACTCATGTTCCATTACTCTGGGAATAGCATCTAATCGGCTGGAATAACGTCCGAGGTCTTCACTCTGACAAACCAGCTCATCCACCCCCGGTCTCTATCTTCATCGATAGTCGCAAAGAACGGCTTAGCGGATCGATGATGCAGCTTAATTAAGCCCCCTCGAAAGAGGCTATACAACCGTATCAAATGGTCGAGGGTGAAGGTCATTCCCTCGACCCGGTTGGAAAAGTATCGGAGCATATATACGATCCTCTAGAAGGAAGGATATATTTGATCAAGTGTCACTCTATATCGACGGAAAAAGTAAAGTATTACCGAGTCTATCGGTGAAAATGAAGAGGAGTCTAGGGCTCGACGGTAAAAGGGTATGTGTAGACGCTGAGGAAGCTGACTTTATAGATGGTTATGTTTTCCTCCGCTTTGGGGATCTCAACTTGCATTGTTTCCTCCCAGTAATAATCAGTTTTCACTCTCTCCACTTCGGGTATTATACTGATGTACCTAGACATGGGCTCACATCGACCCGGTGTGTTAGGAGGTTTATCGATGGTAAGGTCAGAAATTGTTTCGAAATCACCAGGGATATATTGATCGATGCTCGGTGGCTTCTTTTCTTTGCCCTTGGTCGGGCGTGCCGGGGAAGAGGTTCCCTATTTTTGAGGGACCGTCTTGGAGGTTTTTTCCATGAATGTATCGGAGATTCTGAGAAAAAAGACGGACAAATAAGCACAGAAGGGAGGTGAACGGAGAAGAAGTTGGAAGATGGGTCTAAAAACTTAAAGAAGGTTGTGAAAGTATGGATGGCGTGCGAATGTGGTATTTATAAAGGTCATGTGGGAAACGCTTGAGGAGCGGAAAAGTTGAACTGTTGGCAGGTCATGGGTATCTCGGTGATCGTGCTGACAGCGACCCCGCGCGACCTTTGAAGGAGGCCATTAAATGCTCTGACGAGCTGACGCCATGGCGGAAATATCGAAGGAGAAAACATTCGAGATCGTTTCTTATCATTCCACTCTAAGAAACGCGGGGACTATTTTTTATACGGCTAAAATCGGAAGGACCAATTTTACATTTGTTATGGCATCTCGTAGCTTATCCGAGTAAGGGGAGGGGTACATGATAGTAGGCTAAAATTGCATAGTTTAGAGCATATTTATACTCTAACTTAATGATGCTTCACTGTATTAAGTGTGTTAAAAGATGATAAATTGGCTCTAATGGTGATTTTTGTGTTTCACAGGAGTACAACAGACTAATGAGGACTTATGATGGTAATCCGGGCAAAAATTGAAGAAGAATAGGCCATGAGGTATTTTCTGGCGACTTGAAGGCTGAAGATTCATCGAGGCAGTAAGAAACCTCCTTAGCGCGGGCTATGGCGCGTCATTAGCACGCCCGCGCTAGTTCAGCAAACAAAGGCAGTGAAGAACCCCAGTAGCGCGGGTTGTAGCGTGACCTTAGCGCACCCGCGCTAGTCCATATTTCCGGAGGCAGTGTATAACCCAACTAGCGCGTGATTAGCGCGCCCGCGCTAGTCCAGACGCAGGAATTAGAAGCTGAAGGGTATTTTTGGAAAGTCAAGGCCAATCCACTCAACCTATAAAAAGCTCAATTCACCCAAGGGAGGATTTATCAAGGTTTAGAGTTTAGAACAAGAAAAGTAAGGGCAAGAGGCAAGGAGGCAATTGGGGCATCAATCCATATCTCCTTCTTTTATGATTTTACCCTTGATCATGAATTCATTTGTAGTTTTTATCATTGTTATGAGTAGATAACTTTTTTAATCTAAGGTTTTGGTGGAACCCGTTGGGGGATGAACTTATTGTGATAATATATCTTTGGTTTGTTGTTAATCTCTATTTGTTCAATTACATTCTTGTTGTAGTGGATTGAAGGGACCTCAATTAGCTGTGCCTATTTATTATGTATCTACTTGAGAGAGAGTTCATATTTAGGTAGTGGTTTGAATAACATCACTCCCGGAGTATAGGCGAGAGTCTTAACCGAGGGTTTAGAGGTTGGATTAGAGATAACGATACCTCAGGTGCAATCTAAAGTGAACTGTAATGCAATCTAGTTAGCGTAACTTGAGAGAGTGCGTCTAGTAAATTATCATAATTACTTGAGAGAGATTTATGATAAATGGAGTGTTCATGATTGATAGAGAAAACTAAGTCAAAACTATAGGAAGTATACAAGAAGGAATTTCACCAACGGGGGAAACCATAACCTTAGACCTTTATTCCAATTGTTTAAACTTGATTGTTAGTTAATCTTTAGTTTATTATTTTTGTTCAGCTGTAGTAGTAGAAACAACACAAAGTGATATTCATAACTTTTGAGAAAGTTGATTATTGAGAATTTGGTAATCGAACAACAACAATTGATATGTTGATTCCCTGTGGGATTCGACTCTGAGAAAAATACCCGGATAATATTTGCAACGCCCGCTTAGTCTTTTAGTAGACTTAGTTGAGCGTGATCTAATTTTGGCGCCGTTGCCGGGGAATTAACGGTATTATCAAGTGTAGCTGAATGAAAATACGAAAATTCCTAAGTATAGTCAATTTTCTTTGATTTCATACATATATTGAATTTCTAATGTTTGTTAAACCGGTGGTATAGGTGCATGCCTAGAAACTCTTCGAGAACTGGTGACGTATTTGAAGCATTGTCAGACCCCAAAAAAGTTTTCAAGGCCTTGAACAGGGCCAATCGGAGAAGCAAATAACAACCACACATTGAACACATAGAACCAGACATGGCAGAGTTGAACGACAGAGACAACATTAATGTTGGGGATGGTGCGGTTGACCCTGCTGCACGGATTGCATCGCCTGAGGTACCCGTTGTACCTGAGGCGCCATTATACGACTGGGCACAACCCACAACAGAAAACTTGGCAACTGCGATTTTGGTCCCTCAGATTGAAGCTGAGTCCTTCCAGATTACAAACAATATGCTGTATTTGTTGCAAAATAAGGGGCTATTTTCGGGGTCATACGTTGAGGATCCCCAACAGCATTTAAAGAACTTTATGTCCATCTGTAAGACCTAGAGGCAGCCGAATGTTACTCCAGAGGCATTAAGACTGTTATTGTTTCCGTTCTCGGTGACAGGAGTTTCCCAGACTTGGCTCAACTCCCTCCCTATCAACTCTATTGCAACATGGGAGGAGTTGGTCAAGCAATTTCTAAATAAATTCCATCCACCAAACAAGACAGCACATCAGATTGATGAGATCATAAGCTTAAGGAAGAAGCCCATGGAGACACTACATGAGACATGGGAAGGGTTTAAAGGGATGTTGGTTATCTGTCCTCACCCTGGTATTCCTGAGCAAATGCTGGGGCAGCGATTTTATATGGGTCTGGCTGATGGTGTAAAGGCCAATGTTGATGCTTCAGCTGGTGGAGCATTCCTTAGAAAGACATGGAGAGAGTGCCAGATTTTACTTGATACAATGGCACATAATTTAGGATGGACAACCGGGGGTGCTCCTATTACCCCAGTTGTTCACCCAGTGCCATTAGATCCATCCAACACTATGGCTGAGAACATGGCTACTTTGATGACACAAATGAGTATTCTTACGAAAAAGATAGAGGGTCAGGGATAAAGCAGCAAGTTCATATTGTGGATACTATCAATGGGGGCTTATGCACATCTTGCATTAGTCAACCAATTGGTAATCAGTGGAATGCATATTGTGATCACACTCTTTACACATAAAACATGAATTATGTGTCAAACTATGGAGGCCAGAAACAGGGAGGACAGAATTGGGGTCAGCAAGTTCAAGTATATAGACCACCTAATCAGCAACAGAACAATGGAAACATGGGTTCCATGAGACCTCATGGTAATGTGGAACCTTATCAAAGGCCACAAGGTTATAACAATCAAAATCAACAGCAAGCGTACCACCCTCCTCAGCAACAACATGGGTGAAGGCAAAAAGATGGGTTTTCCAGTCTTGAAGCGATGATGCAACAGGTGAGTGGGCCGACTGCCAAAATGAGTGAGAGAGTAGATGCACATGACACAACTATTAAAAATATTGAAGTGCATCTGGGCCATATATTTATCTCACTGAACAGTCATCCTCTTGGGACTTTACCTGCAGACACTCAGGTGAATCCTAAGGACCAGGGCCCGAAGCAGATGATGGCAGTGAGTCTCCGCAATGGTAGGGACTTAGACTTGGAACAAGATTTGGCCCGTGAAAGCATGCAGGAAGAGACACTAGTATTCCAATCGAAATTGATGATTCCACAAACTTGACCAAGGTAACAGTGCAAACTGCTGAAGGAGAACTCAGTGGGAAGAGTGAGGCTGAAAAGGAAGTGGAGATAACCCTAGAGCCAGTAGTTGAGGTGGTAGTTGATAAAGGAAAATACCAAATCACTGGGAAGAAGAAACCACAAACACCATTCCCTCAAAGGTTGGCAAAATACAAAAAGGATGAGCAGTACAAAAAGTTCTTGGATATGCTGAAGAATGTACAGGTAAACATTCCTCTGATTGATGCTCTAAAAGAGATGTCTGGGTATGCGAAGATGATGAAGAATTTGATGTCCCGGAAGTTTGATTTCCAAGACTTAGCGACTGTGACTTTGACTCAGACTTGCAGTGTTGTGGTAACACGACCAATTGCAGAAAAGTTTTCTGATCCAGGGAGTTTTACAATTCCCTGCACCATTGGCAATTTTGCTTTTGCCAAAGCACTGTGTGATTTAGGGGCCAACATTAATCTAATGTCCCTGGCCATTTATAAGAGACTGGGTATTGGTAGAGCCAGACCAACTTCCATGTTGCTGTAGCTAGCTGATAGGACGATGAAGAGACCGTCGGGTATTCTGGATGATGTTTTGGTACAAGTGGGGAAGTTTGTGTTCCATGCTGATTTTGTGATACTAGACTGTCGAGTGGATGAGGAGATTCCCATAATCTTGGGAAGGCCATTTTTTGCCACAGGCAGAGCCCTCATTGATTGTGAGACTGGGGAGCTCAAGATGAGGCTTAATGATGAAGAAATCACATTCAATGTGCAGACATCTATGAGGCAACCGAGTGAGTTCACCAACTGTTTTCTAATTGATGATATGGATGTGATAGTGGAGGAAGATGATGCGTCCTTAACTATTGAGGACCCCATTGCTTCATGTTTAATGAATTTAGATGAGGAAAATAGGGAGGAATTGGCAGAGTGGGTGTTAGCACTTAAAAGTAAAGGGTTTTGGCCGAGGGATCTCGAGTTTGAACCATTGCACTTAGATAAAAGAGAGAGCCCGCCAGCCAAGCCCTCTGTGGAAGAACCACCCAAACTAGAGTTGAAATCATTGCCAGCCCATCTCAGGTACGCATTTCTAGGCCCTAATTCTATGCTACATGTTATTATCTCATCAAGTTTGTTAGATGTTAAGGAAAATCAGCTGTTACAGGTACTCTCTAAGTGCAAGAATGTCATTGGATGGACCATGGCAGATATTAAAGGGATCAGCCCAGCGTATTGCATGCACACGATTCTCCTGGAAGAGGGACACAGACCTTCCAGGGAACACCAAAGGCGCTTGAATCCAAACATGAAGGAAATGGTGAAGAAGAAATCATCAAGTGGTTAGATGCGGGAATCATTTTCCCTATCTCTGACAGTAACTGGGTTAGCCCAGTGCAATGTGTTCCGAAAAAGGATGGCATGACGGTTGTAAATAATGACAAAAATGAGTTGATATCTACAAGAACCGTCACGGGCTGGAGAATATGCATGGATTACAGAAAGCTGAACCTTGCCACCCAAAAAGACCACTTCCCACTTCCCTTCATTGATCAGATGCTCGACAGGATGGCAGGGAGGTCTCACTTTTGCTTCCTGGACGGGTACTTGGGGTACAACCAGATTTCAATTTCCCCAGAAGATAGGGAAAAGACCTCCTTCACATGCCCTTATAGGGTATTTTCCTTCAGAAGGATGCCATTCGGCCTCTGCAATGCACATGCCACATTTCAACGGTGCATGATGGCCATATTCACAGACATAGTGGAAGATATCATGTAGGTAATCATGGATGATTTCTCAGTAGTCGGAAATTCGTTCGATGAGTGCTTAGAAAATCTGACCCGTGTACTCAAGAGGTGCATCGAGACGAACCTTGTGCTTAACTAGGAGAAGTGCCATTTCATGGTACAAGAAGGGATCATCTTGGGGCACTTGGTGTCGAGTAAAGGAATTGAGGTGGACCGAGCGAAAGTAGATGTGATTGAAAAGCTCCCACCTCCCACATCAGTCAAAGGTAGACGTAGCTTCCTTGGGCATGCCGGGTTCTACCGACGATTCATCAAAGACTTCTCCAACATTGCTAACCCCCTCTGTAAGTTGCTTGAAAAATATAACCCCTTTGTGTTTTTTGATGATTGCAGGGTGGCATTTGAGGAGCTTAAGAAGAGGATGGTCATGGCACCAATTATCGTTGCACCCGACTGGGAGCAACTGTTTGAACTCATGTGAAATGCCAGTGACTACGCAATGGGAGCCGTGTTGGGTCAGCGCAAAGATAAAATAATGCACCTAAATTACTACACAAGTAGGACTTTGAGTGGAGCTCAGCTGAACTACACGGTGACCAAAAAGGAGATGTTTGTAGTCGTGTTCGCCTTTGACAAGTTCAGGTCTTACTTGATCGGGTCGAAGGTGATTGTGTACACTGATCACGCAGCCATCAGATACTTGGTTGAAAAGAAATAGTATAAGTCGCGCCTAATTCGTTGGGTGTTTCTTCTTCAAGAGTTTGACTTGGAGATTAGTGACCGCAAGGGAACGGAGAACCAAGTCGCTGACCACCTGACACGTCTGGAAGGTGCTGAGAATGAAATTGAATATGAGGATATTCTGGAAACCTTTCCAGATGAGCAACTACTAGCCACGAGTGTGGAGGATGTGCCATGGTATGCAGACATTGCAAACTACCTGGCAAGTGGTATTGAACCGTATGAACTCTCTTCTGTCCAAAAGAAAAGGTTTTATCGTGATTGCCGCAATTACTATTGGGATGAACCTCATTTGTTTAAAATTTGCATTGATAACATGATCCGGAGGTGCGTCCCCGATATAGAACAATTTTCTGTTTTGCAGGCTTGTCACGCATCACCATATGGAGGACATTTTGGAGGAGTTCGGACAACAGCCAAGGTGATAGAGGTCGGGTTCTACTGGCCTACTGTGTTCAAAGATGCTCACCAATGGGTGAAGGGCTGTAACGAATGTCAAAGGACAGGGAACATATCTCGTCGTTATGAGAGGCCCATGAATCCATTACAAGAAGTGGAAGTGTTTGATGTATGGGGGATTGACTTCATGGGTCCCTTTTTCAGCTCTTACAGCAATAAGTACATATTGGTTGCTGTAAACTACATGTCCAAATGGGTAGAAGCTGCAGCGTTCCCCACCAATGATGCAAGAGTGGTGGTGGAGTTCTTGAAGAAAAACATATTCACCCGGTTCGGGATTCCAAGGGCCATTATTAGTGACGGAGGCACTCACTTTTGCAATCGTGTCTTAGAAAAACTATTGGCCAAGTATGATGTGCGCCACAAGGTGGCTACCCCTTATCACCCTCAGACGAGCGGGCAAGTTGAGGTATCAAACCATGAAATCAAGAGTGTGTTGACCAAAACAGTAAACGCCACAAGAACTGATTGGGCGAAAAAGCTTGATGACGCACTCTGGCCTATAGGACTGCATTTAAAACACCAATTGGTATGTCTCCGTACAAGTTGGTATTTAGTAAGGCCTATCACCTGCCTGTGGAGCTAGAACATCGAGCTTGGTGGGCATTAAAGCAGTTGAACATGGATCTTGATGCTGCGGGAGAAAATCGAGTCACAGAGCTGCATGAGTTGGAAGAGTTCAGATATCAAGCATTTGAGAGCACAAGGCTATATAAGGAGATAATGAAGAGGTTACACGACAAAAACATTGTGGACCGAAATTTCAAACCCGAAGACAAAGTATTGATCTACAATTCCAAATTGAGATTGTTTTCGGGTAAGCTCAAGTCCTAATGGTCTGGACAATTCAAAGTGGTCGAAGTGTTTCCTTCTGGTGCTGTGGAAATTGCTGCGGAAGATGGGTCTAATGCCTTCAAGGTCAATGGACAAAGATTGAAAATGTATGTGGGGATGAATGAAACCAGTAAGTTGTCTGTGGTGCATCTTTTTGAACCTCAGAGGTTGAGCGAGCCTTAATTGCGCTCATGTTGCATCATGCCGCGACGTTAAATCTGTCGCTTCATGGGAGGAAACCCATTGATTGTTGTACTCGTTGTGCCGCGACGTTAAATCAAGCGATGGTTAGGAGAAAACCCAATAGTTATAGTGTTTATAGTTTAGGTACTAACATATGCAGGTGTGCGAGAAAAGGGGTGTGCAAAAGACCCCAAATAAAGAAGAAAATAAAAGCATAACACTGAGGATGCCTGGACTAGCGCGCCCGCGCTCAGCACGCGCTAGTCAGGTTTCTCACTGTCCCGGGTAAAGCCCACTAGCGCGACCGCGCTAAGACTACGCTAGAGCCCGCGCTAGTGAGGTTTCTCACTGTCCCTGGATCCCTGAGACGAGCGCGCCAGCGCTAAGGTCGCGCTAGTCCGTCTCGACAACAGGTAACTTATTTCGTTTTTTTTTATTATTATTAAATTTTTTTTTAATTTCCCCCACTAACCAAATTAGCCTTTACCCTACCCAACCCCAACCGTCCCACCTCTCCAAAATTCCCCCACTTTCCCACTC
>ML294813.1:53749-65043 GCA_005239495.1 Nicotiana undulata | reverse complement strand
CCCCCCCCCCCCCCCCCTAAAATTAAAACCCTTTTTCTCTTCCTCACCTTCTCCCCTCCAACCAAGCGAGAACAAACAGACGCAGATCCCTTCTTCTCCACTCACGAAACTCTTCCCTCTCCAAGTCTTCCTCAACACCCATTACTCTATTCCCCTCCTTCAACTCTACCGGTGTGTATTTCTCCCTATAATTTTCTTTTTATTCCTTGTTGTAGCTTTATTTTCTTTTGCTTTGTGTACAAGATTGTAGTTTTCTTAGTGGGTAGTCATACATGGTAGTAGTTGTTTTTGTGCTGAGAAGTAATAACATTTGGTTTTTGGGGGTGGTGCGAGTATGTTTGGGTTATTTTGGTGGTGCTTCATGTCCCATATTGAATGCTTTGGGTTAAACTTGTTCATGGCCCACCACATGTTTGTAAAAATGCCTCATTGGAGGAAATATTGTGACCAATTTTGTGGTGAAGTCTGAGTAACCAAGGTTGGGTCACCCAGTTGTACTGAGCTAACATTGGGCTAATTGCAAGTACCATGCCTCCACGAAAGTGCCAAGCCACCGGAGCCTCCTCCAGCCGCCCGACAAGAGCTTCCACCAGGGGACAGCCTCGCAAAATAATTGACTCCAGACCTTTCAATAGCCAAAAGTTCGTATCCGCAAAGTCCCAAGACCGGTTCAATGAAAAGGAGGATAAAACGGCCATCCCTGAGCAAGCCATGGATATTAACGCACTCAGGATAAACTGTCCTAATATGGCTGAGGAGCTAATACGGCGACGTCTGGATGTGTTTTTGAAGAGCCTCATGAGGCAAAGGCCATGTTTGTCCGGGAGTTTTATGCCAATGCTCCAGAACATAAGAACCATGTGGTAACAGTAAAGGCCCGTCAATGCTTTCATAGAGAATATCCGATTAGTGTACAAGCTACCTCCACCAGCGGAGGGCTTTGTTGATGGCTACCAGATATATCGTGGAAAAAATACTAAGTGGGATACGTTCACCCCGACCAGCTGTCAACCGGGAGTCACATTGAAGTGGTATAAATACGGAAAGAAATTCCACTCCTCGGCCCTCAAGTTTGAGGCCAAATGCTGGTTAGACTTGATCAACAACCACCTTCTGCCTCCAAGAACCTTTCAGAGGTGAACATCCCTCGAGGGTGTTTGATTTGGTGCTTCATGGCTAATGCACCTGTCGATGTGGCCAAGGTGATTCATGAAGAGATGTTTACACGCATGAAGGTCCAACGGTATGGATTTTTCTACCCTTGGCTCGTCACTCATTTGTGCAGGAAGGATGGTGCGTCCGGTGACTTTGCTATAGATGGTCGCGTGCCTGTGGTGCACCCCTTCACAACTGATAGAGTCACTACAGGAAAGGATGTGGTGGTTGCAGCTGAGCACTTGATAGGGCAGGACTCTAAGGATGATGAAGCGGAGGAGGAGCCACAACATGGTGATGATGATACTGATCACGTGGAGGAGGAGGAGCCCGCTCAGGCGCGGGCTGCAGATATTGGAGGCCCGTCTGGGGAAAGTAGGGACAACGGTTAGACCACCTAGAGCAGAATGTGGCTGGGTTGAGGACCTCGGTGACTGACCTGGGGACCCGTGTTGATGAGATGGCCACCCAATAGAAGAAGTCTGAGAAGAGGATTATGGGTTGGCTCCGCCCTGGGTCGTTCGTGCAACGTGGACTCAGGCACCGTCTCCGACCAGGATTGAGCTGTCAGGGAAGTCCCCTTTCCTTACTCTTTATTTTAATTAGCCATGAGGACATGTCCTCATTATAAGTGTGGGGTGGGGGAAGGATTCCCTGTTTGTGTATGTTGTATAATTGTTATTTGTCTGCTTTAGTTTTTGTGGAACTTACTAGAAATGTAGTTTTTACGTTTTCTTTTTGTAGTTTGTTTTGGTTGTTTTTGTTTTGTTTGTACATATGGGATAATCAAACAAGTCATATTGGCCCGACGACGGATCCCTTTGGTGGGGTTCTTGACGGTCCAAGAAGATATAAAAAAATAAAAAAAAAAAAAAAAAAAAAAAAAAAAAAAAAAAAAAATAAAACATCAGAAAATTTAGTGGACTCTTCCTGATGACGGACTTCTTAGGCAGTTTTCTTGAGGGAAGTTAGTCCAAAGAAAACACCAAAAAGATTTTTTATTTTCTTTTTAGGTAGTGTAGTAACTCCCCCTTGGTTTTTCTTTTGATCGCGGTTCTTTTCCAAGGGTTTAGCTTGAACCGGGTATAACTAGCTTCTTCTTTTATTTTTTTAGTTGTTAGGAATCTTTTTTGCAAGGTGCTGAATGATAAAATGCAACCCTTAGCGTGTTTCACCCGAACACCAAAAATCTTAGAGTGTGACGCTTAGGATCAACTGTTGACTCTTGTAGAATGCCATAATGGTGCATGTTGTAACTAACTTGAAGGCTCAATGGAGTGTTTTGATGAACCAATTTGGATTGAATTATGCGTCATGTGTGTACAAATCGAAATAGAAGTTTGTTTTGTCTTAGAAGGGATATAGTCATTTCTTTGTTAAGCGAGACGCAAAGATGTACCCACCTGAATGTAATTGATCATAGTTAACCCCATTGAGCCTATAAGACTGCTCTTTGATAACCACATGATAAACCATACCCAATTGTTTGATAGCCTATCTGTTTGAACCCTGTTCCTCCCATGAGCACTTGAATTGTTAGCTGATATGTAAAAGTCAAAGTGTGGGGTGGTGGTTTGGCTTGTTAGAAAAATCAAGGAAATAGAATGGAAGGTGCAAAAGTGTGAAAAAAATGCAAAAGTGAAGGCCACTTAGAAAAAAAAATGAAAAAAAGTAGGACAATAAATAAATGTAGTCCTTGATGATTAGTGGCGTGAAAAAGAAAGTTGCACCTAAGAATAGTGGGGTACTTATGAAGAAAAGTGTGGTGAAAGTTCTGGCCAAGCATGAAAAAGGGGCTGAATGTTAATGTAATTGTATTAAAAGTGCTTAGGGAGGTTAGTCACTATACCAAAATGTATCCTAACCGTCACTTAACCTACATTACAACCAACTAAAGACCTATTGATCTTAGACTAAATAAACTCAATTAGTAGAGTATTACACTACCGGCAAGCCTATGGTGTATCTGTGTGGCATATGAATGTTCTTTTTGAGAGTGAGTGAATTCTGTCGATTTAAAGTTCCTGTTGTTCTTAATATTATCTTTTTTGGAACTACTCTCATTTGTGTGACGTGAGGGCACGTGATTCATGAAGAAGAGGCAAGTCTTGACCTCCTT
This sequence comes from Nicotiana undulata, assembly GCA_005239495.1. Lineage (NCBI taxonomy): Eukaryota > Viridiplantae > Streptophyta > Magnoliopsida > Solanales > Solanaceae > Nicotiana > Nicotiana undulata. The sequence continues at coordinate 61,769 of ML294813.1, read as the reverse complement.
GTAGAGTATCTTGAGGAAGTAAGAGTATGGCATGGCATTTGAGAGTCTCCTCTTGAGGCATAGATGTTACACTGCTAGATTTAATGCTTGCAAAATATTTGTGGTGTGACACTATAGGGAAGTGTTTGATGCAAAGAACCCTTGAAGTGTGGGCTGTTGACAATAGGTTAAAATTGCATAGTTTAGAGCATATTTATACTCTAACTTAATGATGCTTCACTGTCTTAAGTGTGTTAAAAGATGATAAATTGGCTCTAATGGTGATTTTTGTGTTTCACAGGAGTACAACACACTAATGAGGACTTATGATGGTGATCCGGGCAAAAATTGAAGAAGAATAGGTCATGAGGTATTTACTGGCGACCTGAAGGCTGAAGATTCATCGAGGCAGTAAGAAACCTCCTTAGCGCGGGTTGTACCGCGTCATTAGCGCGCCCGCGCTAGTTCAGAAAACAAAGGCTGTGAAGAACCCCAATAGCGCGGCCTATAGCACGACCTTAGCGCAACCACACTAGTCCAGATTTCCGGAGGCAGTGTATAACCCAACTAGCGCGGGCATTAGCGCCTGATTAGCGTGCCCACGCTAGTCCAGACACGGGAATTAGTAGCTCAAGGGTATTTAAGGGAAGTCAAGGCCAATCCACTGAACCTATAAAAGGTTCAATTCGCCCAGGAGAGGATTTTATCAAGGTTTAGAGTTTAGAACAAGAAAAGCAAGGGCAAGAGGCAATGAGGCAATTGGGGCATCAATCCATATCTCCTTCTTTTGTGATTTTACCCTTGATCATGAATTCGTTTGTAGTTTTATCATTGTTATGAGTAGCTAACTTTTCTAATCTAAGGTTTTGGTGGAACCCGTTGGGGTATGAACTTATTGTGATATTAATATAGTTTTGGTTGGTTGTTAATCTCTATTTGTTCAACTACGTTCTTGTTGTAGTTGATTGAAGGGCCCTCAATTAGCTGTGCCTATTTATTATGTATCTACTTGAGAGAGAGTGCATATTTAGGTAGTTGTTTGAATAACATCACTGCCGGAGTATAGGCGAGACTCATAACTGAGGGTTTAGAGGTTAGATTATAGATAACGCTACCTAGGGTGCAATCTAAAGCGAACTGTAATGCAATCTAGCTAGTGTAACTTGAGAGAGTGCGTCTAGTAAATTATCATAATTACTTGAGAGAGATTTATGATAAATGGAGTGTTCATGATTGATAGAGACAACTAAGTCAAAACTATAGGAAGTATATAAGAAGGAATTTCACTAACGGGGGAAACCATAACCTTAGACCTTTATTCCAATTGTTTAAACCTGATTGTTAGTTAATCTTTAGTTTATTATTTTTGTTCAGCTGTAGTAGTAGAAACAACACAAAGTGATATTCATAACTTTTGAGAAAGTTGATTATTGAGAATTTGGTAATCTAACAACAACAATTGATACGTTGATTCCCTGTGGGATTCGACTCTAGGCAAAATACCCGAATAATATTTGCAACGCCCGCTTAGTCTTTTAGTAGACATAGTTGAGCGTGATCACTACATCTCGAGGCCCGATCTCGAGTGTTCCCTATGATCGACTTCGAGCCAATGCAGATCAGTGACTGTCACGAGCAAGCAACACGTGGGCGAAGGTGGCCGAGTCTGCAGCTAAGTACAAGTCCGTACTATGACATTAAATGGCTATACCAGATGCATATCTTTGTAATAAATGTCTATGTACTATGTTGGGATTTCCCCTCCTATATAAAGGGGACCCTTATCGTTTTTTCCAAACAACATATTCAATACAAGGAATAAGAACATTCTCTGCACTCTAACTCAAACATCTTTTATTGTCTCTTTACCAATTTGTTACTTGCATTTATTGTATTTCATTGATTGTCTTTCATTTATTGTATTTCATTGATCAATAATAGCCTCCTCCGAGGTGCATAAAACTGTTATAGCTCCATCGATCACACATCACTAGCCCCAAGCCTCTACCTAGAAGATATATCTTGGCTAGCTCGGAACCCCCGACCTGAGGCAGTCTGGTTTTCCTATCTTCATTTTCATATTGTTTTTACCTTATTCCTTTACTCACACTTAGCATCTATTGCCTAACTACTAGCGTTAAAACAAATCGCATATTTTTAGAACCACATAATCAAATTTAATTATAATTACCATTTTCAAAGTAAACACATATATACACAAGATGTAAATAAAACTCTAGACCTGGCAACTCCGAGGGATGTGGAGCTTACCGATCAAGCTGAACTCGGACAACACCTACTAAGGAGGTCTACCCGTCTATCTGTCTGAACATGCACGCATGAAATGCAGTGTCCGCGGAAAAAGGGACGTCAGTACGAAATAATGTAGGGAGTATGTAAGGACACAAAATAACTCAAAGCTAAAACTGAATTGATAATATAATAACTGAAAGCAACTGAGAGTCAAAGATAATCTGAAGATATGCTTACTTGTTGATACTGGATCAACTCTCTCAATACAGTAAGTAAAATAGTTGTCCGGCCTTATAAGGCTCGGTATATATATAACTGCTCTACCGTAGTAGGCTCGCTCATAGGCGCTCGGACATACTAGGATCTATATCTCGGCCAACTAGGCTCTCTCATAGGCGCTCGGCCACAGTAGGCTTTCCCAATATGGGCCTGCCCATCAATTATAGCTTGATGGTAGTGTAAATACAGTAATACTATATATATATAGACTCTCTTCTCTCTTGACTGGAAGAAGACAATACACAAATGAATATAAAGTCCCTATAAGGGAGAATACTGTAACTAACGATAGTAGGATAATGTATCTAAATTCGGAAGTATGGACTTCTCTTTTTGCCTCGTTATCAAACACATATAGTTACGAGATCATGCCAAAATGAAGGAAAGTTTAGCATTAACATACCTAGATTAGGGGAAAATTCATATGATATTCTTGGGCAAGGTTGCACCGTACTCCCTTAGAATCGATAAATCTCACGTTGCTTAAGATGCTATGAAATCAAGTGCTCCATCGTGGGTTATTTTGGTGTTGTAGTAGAAAAATGTTATGTCTTCTTAATTCATTCTAACGTGTGTTGTAATCGCAAGAACATTATAATTAATCACTTGAACAACTAAAGGCCAAATGAAGCAAAAATGCAAATCTTCTAAGTATGTCTTTACACGTAACAAAGAATGTAGTATCTTGTTTTTAACACTTTAGTTTGCCACCTTTAAACTAGAATTATGAGTCACTTAATTTTAAGGGGGGGGGGGGTGCTGCCATGTAGTGGAATTAATCCTTATCTAATTAATTAGGTAATATCTCATTACCCAATAATTAACCAATTACCCACATAATTAAGAATTATCTCAACTTACTTAAAATACTACTCACGTTTAACACACCTTATACACCTTACTATCATGGCCATGTGGTGCCTTGTATGGTATTAATCCATAAATACCGTATATTTTAGCTCGGGCCGCATTTTATAAAAAATGTACAACTTGGACGAAAATCATTTTCTTCGATTTTCTTACCTTCTCACCTTCATGAATTTTCTCATCACTTGTTTGAAATAACATAATTCTTATAATCTTAAAATAATCTCATTCCCGAACTTAGGTCGATTAACTTACGATGACATTTTAACGTACGAAAATGGGGAAGTAACATCTCATTTTCAAGCTTTCATCAGTTTACTTATGGCATACTTTCACGTACAAAAACATGGAGTGTAACATCATTCCTCCTTTTGGAGCATTCATCCTCAAATGTTGACTGATGCACTTATTATTCTCATAACCTTTAGCTCTTGCGAATAATTTAATACTCTTTTTGTCATTTAGGCAACTGTTCTTTAAATAAATCCAAAGGCCAGGGCATTCCCCCCTTTAGGCCTCTTTCTCACACCACGGTATGTGGTCGTAATTCTTCTAATATCGTAACTCTTGCTTCCTTCTGTCATACAGCCAGTACGACTTTTTCCTTATATGTGCGCCTATGCAACTCTTCTCTCCTTTTTCCTCTAGTTTTTAGCCAATCTCTAGGCTTCCCTTTATGAACATATATAGAATTATGTCAAGATGTCCCCCCGGGCATCATTAGCTTTACTTCATCTAAGTAGGCCATACTATACCATAAATTTTACTTCGATTATCATTACTGAGGTCTGCTACCAAACTCTAGGTTACTCTCATTGCTTATCCCATATGCATAATGAGATTATTCCATCATTCTTAATATGAACAATAATGAGAAAGATTTAAAAGACTTAGCTTTATGCATATAGGATAAGCAATGAGAGTAACCTTGAGTTTGGTAGCAGACCTCAGCAACGATAAAACGAAGTAAGAATTATGGTATAGTATGTCCTACTTAGATGAAGTAAAGCTAATGACGCCTAGAGGGACAACTTGACATAATTTTATATATGTTCACAAAGTGAATCCTAGATATTGGCTAAAAACTGGAGGAAAAAGGAGAGAAGAGTCGCATAGGCTCACATACAAGGAAAAAGTCGTACATGTTATATGACAGAAGGTAGCAAGAGTTACGAGATTACAAGAATTCCGACCACAGACCGTGGTGTGAGAAAAAGGCCTAAAGGGAAGAATGCCCTGGCCTTTGGATTTATTCAAAGAACAGTTGCCTAAATGGAAAAAAAAGTATTAAATTATTCGCAAGAGCTACATATTATGAGAATGATAAGTGCATAAGCCAACATTCGAGGATGAATGATTCAAAGGGAGGAATGATGTTACACCCCATGTTTTTGTACGTAATAGTACGCCATAAGTGAATTGATGAAATCTCGGAAATGAGATATTACATCCTGCATTTTTCGTACGTTAAAGTTTTGTCGTAAGTTAATCGACATAAGTTCGGGAATGAGATTATTTTAAGATTATAAGCATTATGCTATTTCAAACAAGTGATGAGTAAATTCGTGAAAGTGAGAGGGTAAGAAAATCGAAGAAAATCATTTTTGTCAAAGTTTGACATTTTGAGATATAATACGGCCCGAGCTAAAATACCTGATATTTATGGATTAATACCATACAAGGTACCACATGGACATGATAATAGGATGTATAAGGTGTGTTAAAATTGAGTAGTATTTTAAGTAAGCTGAGATAATTCTTAATTATGTGGGTAATTGGTTAATTATTGGGTAATGAGATATTACCTAATTAATTAGGAATATATTGGATAAGGATTTATTCCACTACGTGGAAGCCCCCCCCCCACCCACCCACCCACACTTCAAATTAAGTGACTCATAAATCTAGTTGAAAGTTGGCAAACTAATGTTCTTAAACAAGACACTACATTCTTCATTACGTGTAAAGACATACTTAGAAGATTTGCATTTTTTCTTCATTTGGCCTTTAGATGTTCAAGTGCTTAATTATAATGTTCTTTCTTTTACAACACATCTTAGAATGAATTAAGAAGACATAACATTTTCTTACTACAACACCAAAATAATCCACGATGGAGCACTTGATTTCATATCATCTTAAGCAACGTGAGGTTTTGCGTTTCTAACGGAGTACGGTGCAACCTTTCCAAAGAATATCATACGGATTTTCCCTACTCTAGGTATGTTAAGGCTAAACTTTCCTTCATTTTGGAATGATCTCATAACTACATGTGTTTGATAACGAGGCATAAAGAGAAGTTCATACTCCGGAATTGATATACATTATCCTAGTATTGTTACAATATTCTCTCTTATCGGGACTTTTTATTCAATTGAGTATTGTCTTCTTCCAGTCAAGAGAGCAGAGAGTCTATATACATACAATATTACAGTATTTTTACTACCATCGAGCTATAATAGATGGGCAGGCCCCTATTGGGCAACCTCTGATCAGATGGTAAGTTATATACCGAGCCTACTGTGGTCCAGCGCATACAACCCAATTGGCCGAGATACAGAGCCTAGTATGGCCGGTCGCCTATGAGAGAGCCTACTACAACAGAGAAATTATATATATCCCAAGCCATATAAGGCCATACAACTATTTTACTTACTATATTGAGAGAGTTGAGTCAGTATCAGCAGGTAAGCATATCTTCAGATTATCTTTGACTCCCAATTTCTTTCAGTTATTATATTATCAGTTCAGTTTCAGCTTTAAGTTATTCTGTTGCCTTACATGCTCGGTACATTATTTCGAACTGACGTCCTTTTTTCCTGGGACGCTGCATTTCATGCGTGCAGGTTCAGACAGATTGACGGGTGACCTCCTCAGAAGGTGTTGCCCAAGTTCAGCTTGATCTGTAAGCTCCACATCCATCAGTAGAGGCTTGTATACATATCATGTCGGTTAGTGCAGTATGTTGGGCTTGTAAGCCTTGTATGTATATTTTGTTGGTTTGCTAGTTGTAGTAGTTATGACCGACTTGTCGGCCCAGCTTGATATTAATGTTTAGTCAGCGTTCGCAAATTGTCTTGTAATGTGGCCTATGGCCAAAGGATGATATTATATGTTCAGAGTCCCTTAGTCGCAAGTTTGTACACGAGGATAGGTGAGGCACCGGGTGTCGGTCTCGCCCCCCAGGTTCGGGGCGTGACAAAAGATTAATCCTTATCCAATATATACCTAATTAATTAGGTAATATCCCATTACCCAATAATTAACCAATTACCCACATAATTAAGAATTATCTCAACTTATTTAAAATACTACTCACTTTTAACACACCCATATACACCTTACTATCATGTCCATGTGGTACCTTGTATGATATTAATCCATAAATACCGAGTATTTTAGCTCGGGCCGTATTTTATCTCAAAATGTAAACTTCAACGAAAATTATTTTTTTCGATTTGCTTACCCTATCAACTTCACGAATTTACCCATCCTCTGTTTGAAATAAATAATGCTTATAATCTTAAAATGATCTCATTCCCGAACTTATGTCGATTAACTTACGACGAAACTTCAACGTACGAAAAATGCGGGATGTTATATCTCATTTCCGAGCTTTCATCAATTTACTTATGGCGTACTTTTACGTACAAAAACATGGGGTGTAACAACTATAGTAGTCAACCACCTTGACGCTAAAGCATTCCGAATTTCTAGTAGCATCTCAAACAACCCTTTTTTGGTATATTCAAACTTTTCAAGTGTGTATCTCAAGTGGTATACTCAAACTTTTCAAGTGAGTTTTAAATTTTTCATGTAGTAATATCAAGAATATGTGTATCTCATGTCAAACCCGAAATTCGTCAATTTCTCACAACATGTGCGTGCATGGCCCAAGGTAACATGGATAATCACAAGACATCAAAGTGATGGATCTAATCCATGCGCCATATCCGATCATAATATCTCTACAATAAATTATTAGTCTGCATGAAAACACCCATCATGCTAATATTTCTCTTATCCTCACAACAACAACAAAATATCTAGTATATTCTCACATATGAGATTTGGGGAGGGGTAGTATGTACACAGACCTTATCCCTACCGAGTGAAGGGTGAAGAGGCTATTTTAAATAGACCCTCAGCTCAGAAAGGTAGGGATGGGGGGAAGAAGAAGAAGAAGAAGAAGAGTAAGAAGAGGCGGAGGGAGAAGAGGAAAAAGAAAGAAAGAGAGGGGACAGAAAGGGGGGGGGGGATAAGTAGTACCAAAATAGTAACAGCAAGAGAATATGATAACTGACACAAACTAAACAACATGATGTAATATAGATCTGAGAAATAGGAAAGTACAAGCGAGCTACTAGTACTACTGGTTAAAAAAATGAGGAAACTCACAGCTTCCTACTAATCGTCTACCATAATCCTCGACCTCCACACCCTCTTATCAAAGGTCACGTACGCAGTGAGCTGAACCCGTGTCATTTCCTGCCTAATCACCTCTCTCCATTACTTTTTAGGTCTGCCTCGACCTCTTCTCAAACCCGCTATGGTCAACCTATCACACCTCATCACAAGAGCGTCAATACTTATCTCTAAACATGCCCGAACCATCTCAGCCTTATATATATATATATATATA
>ML294813.1:995-53524 GCA_005239495.1 Nicotiana undulata | reverse complement strand
TCAGACTTATATATATATATATATATATATATATATATATATATATATATATATATATATATCAATCTATAGAAATACTCAATGTGCCAAAATTTGTCTCATTCTCACCATGCACGCAAATAAGAGATTGACATGCATGTTGAAATGCATATGTACAAGAGGGATAATAATGTATGATGTATGCATATGTACAAGAAATACTCGATATGCATGGTTTATGCATATTCATAATTTATGACCACAACTATAACATATAAACCAACATACATTTAGCAAATCTATCACGATAAAAAATTCCACCATAAGGGTTGTGATGGCACGTAGTTCCTAAGACTAGGTAAGCCTATCACATAGCGATATCAATCTGAATATAACAACTTAAAGATTAAATAGAAATTGAGAAATGTCTTAACACCACCAAACAAAGATACAACAATCATCATCCCAAAACCGGATAATACTGAGTCATAAGCTCTACATGTAATACATAAGAAGCCTGAAAAATACACCAGTGTATGAGGTGCATAAATAGTAGAAAATGAAGTAAGAGGGTTACTCTGAGGCCTACGAGCTGAACATCGAGGATACCTTGAAGTCTCCAATAGCTCTATCTCAACTCTCTAACGATCGACTCGATCTGAAGTACCTGGATATGCACAAAGAATATGCAAAGCCGTAGTATGAGTGTACCACAGCCGGTACCTGGTAAGTATCAATACTAACTTCGATGGAGTAGTGACGAGGTTCAAGTCTTGACACTCACTAGTCAATAACTTGTGTTAAATACCAATAGAAAACTGATAATGGAAAGCATAACGGAACAAATATCAACAACCTCAAAGTATATGTAACAACAACTCAATGTTTAATAGTCTGTTTTTACCAACAAAAATCAATGGGAACGGGGCATGTGATAACATATCAAATTCGACCAACAACTCATAAAGCACAAGACGAAAATATTTAAGAAACACGTTTGTGATCAAAACATCAACCGTCGGTTCCAACACATGAAAAATAACAAAGGAACATCCCGATACATCTCATAACATCACCAACAAAACCACCCTTATGTCGCCACATGCACATAATCAATGGAATGCCTCCCTTATGTCGCCGCATGAACATAAATAGGAACCCTTGTCTTGCCGCATGTACATCATAATAAAATACCTCCATTACCCCGCCGCATGCACATCTCGCTATACTTATAATCCACACAACTACAATCAACCTGCACAACATGTTCACAAGTGACACATTATAACAAAACAAAAATGCCTAAAATCACATCAAGATATTGCCCACGACTCAACAACATTGTGCACAATAATCATAACAATAACATAAGAGTTTTGGGAGTATTCAACAATAAAGCATGTTTCGTGTAACAAACAACCCTAATTCAAGGCATATTAATAGCCCTAGGTCTAATGGGCGTGTACACACTCTTGAGTACACATCGTTCCACGTATCACAAATATGTAAATTAGACCAAATCCTAATGTGTAATTCCCCCATCCAAGATTAGGGATTATACTTACCTCAAATAGCCCCAATCAATAGTCTAAAAATATTTTTCCATCTAAAATTCACCTCTGCTCGGCTAAAATCTAGCAAAAAATTACTTAATAATATCAAACAATGCAAGAGAAATCAGTTTGGATCAATTAAGTTGAAATGTATACCAATTATCAAAAAGTCAACAAAAGTCAACCATGGCTCGCCCGATAAAAACCCGAGTCGAGGGGTAGATCTCGACTACCCATAACCCACGAGTCCAAGTATGTGATTGGTTTTCAAAATTGGTTCCAATTCAACTCTCAAATCTCAAATTTTCATATTTCGAAAGGTTTTGTCAAAAACCCAAAAATTCATTCATGGATTCATCAATTAAATGCTAAATCAAAGTCGAGATTACTGAAAAATAATCAAATCAGAGTAAAAAACACTTACCTAATCCAAGTGGGTGAAAATTACCTTAAAATATGAAATAATGAGTCAATGTCCCAGTTGCAGATGCAGATGGTCGCATCAAGGTTCGCGAATTCGACACAGGGATCACAAAGGAGAAATCTACCCAGCCCCTGAGAATGTATCAAATGTCAACCCAGCAGGATCGCATGCAAGCAATGGATCTCAAATACGCCCTGCCTATGCCTAACTCCCCATCGCAATTGCGAGACCAGCTTCGCTAGTGCGAAGCCTGCCACTCTCATCCCACCTTTGCAATTACGACATGTCCATCGCAAATGTAGCTACGACAAATGCGAACTAGTGCTTGCATTTGTGATACCTACAACATCTGCCAAAAACCAGCAAATCTAAAACAAGTACAAAACACTATGAAATGCGTCTGAAACTCACTCGAGCACCCCGGGCTCCGCACCAAATATTCACATAAGTCTGGAAACATCATATGAACTTGCTCGCGATCTCAAAAAACCAAAATAACATTTGTAACCATGAATGGAACACCAAAATCTATAGGAATCACAATGAAACTCAAGAACTTCAAAAGCCACAACCAAGCGTATGATTCCTATCAAACCAACTCGGAATGACACCATACTTTGCACACATGTTCCAAATGACATACGAACATATTCCAAGTCCTGAAACAATAATCCACACAAGATAGCCACAAAGTCAATCAATGCTCCAACTTAGGAAATTTCAAAACCTTTAAATTGCCAACTTCCGGCAAAAAGAGCCAATTTATCGTAGGAACCTCCGAATTCAACTCCAGCCATATTCCTAAGTCCAAAATCCCCATAAAAACCTATTGGGGCCATCAAAACATCGTAAAGGGGTCGTTCTCACAAAAGTCAATCTTCGGTTCATTCTTCCAACCTAAGCTTCCAAGCTAAGAACTAAGTGTTTCAAATCAACCCAAAACTTTCCCAGAATAAAACCAATCATCCCCACAAGTCACCAAACCGAAAATACACAAACAAGGAGATTCAAAAGAGGAAGTGAGGCTCAACTACACATAAAGACTAATCAGGTCGTTACATTCTTCTCTCTTAAGAAAATGTGTGTCCTCGAACGAGTATATAGACATACCTTAAGTGCCAAAAAGCTGAGGATATCAGCTCCATATATCATGCAGAATCACCCAAGTCGCCTCCTCGACTGGTTGACCTCTTCAATGAATTTTCACCACTGCAATGTTCTTCGACCTCAACTTTTGGACATGCCCATCCAAAATAGCCACTGGCTCCTCAACATAAGTCATATCATTGTCCAATTGCACCGACCTGAAATCTAACACACGTGACGAATCCCTATGGTGCTTTCGGAGCTTGGAAATAAGGAACACTAGATGAACTCCTGATAAACTGGGTGGCAAAGCAAGTCTGTAGGCCACATCACTAACTCTCTCTAGAACCTCAAAAGGGATAATATACCGAGGGCTAAATTTGCCCTTCTTCCTTAACTTCATCACATCCTTCATGTGCAAAACTCAGAGACGAACCCTCTCACCTACCATGAATGCCATATCACGAGCCTTCTTATCCACATAACACTTCTATCGCCACTACGTTGTATGAAGTCGCTCCTGAATCAGTTTAACCTTCTCCAAATCATCGCGAATCAAATCAGTGCCGAACAACCTAGCATTAACATGCTCAAACCAACCAATCAGAGAACGACAATACCTCTAATATAAGGCCTAGTATGGATCCATCTACATGGTTGATGGTAGCTGTTGTTATAGGTGAACTCTGCTAGTGGTAGAAACTTATCCAACTGAACCCCGAAATCAATGACACAGGCTCGCAACATGTCCTCCAGATCTGAATAGTGCGCTCGGGATGGCTATATATCTATGGATGAAATACCGTAATCAGATCGATGTGTGCCTAACTTACACTACAAGGCTCTTCAAAAATGCAATGTGAACTATGTACCTCGATCCGAAATAATAGACACTAGCACACAATACAGGCGAGGATCTCCCTAAGATAAATTCGAGCCAGCAGCTCTGAAGAATAGATATTCATGACTGGAATGAAGTGTGCAGACTTGGTCAATCTGCCCACAATTACCCACACATAATCAAATCTCCTCAAGGTCTGTGGTAGCACAACCAAAAAATCCATAGTGTTACGCTCCCACTTTCACTATGGAATATCTAGCCTCTAAAGCAAACCACCAGGTCTCTGATGGTCATACTTAACCTATTGACAGTTCAAAAATCGTGCCACATACTCAACAATATCTTTCTTCATTCTTCTTCACCAGTAGTGTTGCTTCAAATCACAGTAAATCTTTGCGACATCCGAATGAAAAGAATACCGCAAACTATGGGCCTTCTCAAGAATCATCTCCCTCAACCCATCCACATTGGTCACACAAATCCAACCCTGAAGCCTCAATATCCCATCATAACCAATAGCCACCTCCTTGGCATCATCGTGTTTCAGCATGTCCTTAAGGACATGCAAGTGGGGATCATCATATCGACACTCCTGTATGCGCTCAAGGATGACTGACACAACACAAGGAAGAATCTTGCTAGGCTCTAAAACATGCAACCTTATGAACATGTTGGCCAAAGTCTGAACATCCAAAGCTATTGGTCTCTCCCCAACTACAATAAAAGCAAGACTCCCCATGCTCTTAGCCTTCTTACCCAAAGCGTATGTAACCATATTATCCTTCTTAAGGTGATAAAGAATGGTGATATCATAGCCGTTCAGTAGCCCTAACCACCTCTGTTACCTCAAGTTTAGATGTTTGAATAGGAGTTGAAGACTTATGTGTTCCGTGAGAACCTCATAAGACAAACCTTAAAGATAGTGCCTCAAAATCTTGAGCGCGTGAACAATGGCTGCTAACTCTAAATCGTGCACTAGGTAGTTCTTCTCATGAGGCTTAAACTTAAGTGAAGCATAAGAATTCACTCTACCCTCTTGCATCAACACACATCCAATGCCAACGCGTGAAGCATCACAATAAATTGTATATGAACCTGATACTGAAGGCAAAAGCAGAACTGGAGTTGTAGTCAAGGCAGTCTTGAGCTTCTGAAAGCTCTCCTCACCTTCATCAAACAATCTGAATGGGGCACCCCTATGAGTCAATTTAGTTAAAAGAGCTACAATGGATGAAAAACCCTCCACGAAGCGGCGATAATACCCAAACAAACCTAGGAAACCTGGATCTCACTAGCGGTAGAAGGTACGTTCATCTAGTTCATGGAAGCTACTAGGGAATTGGTCAACCGAAAAGACATCACCAAGAACTCATGATGCCCATAACGGGTCCTGAAAGTTGTCTTAGAATATCTGAAGCCTGAATCTTCAAGTAATGGTACCTCGATCTCAAGTCAATCTTCGAGAATACCCTAGCACCCTAAATCATGTAAAATAAATCATCTATACGCGGTAATGGGAACTTGTTATTGATAGTAAACTTGTTCAACTGCCTGTAGTCAATGCGTTTCCTCATATAGCCATCCTTTTTCCTCACAAATAGAACCGGAGCTACCCAAAGTGAAAGTGAAACACTCGGTCTGATGAAACCTTTAACTAGAAACTCAATTAACTATTCATTCAATTCCTTCAACTCCATTGGTGCCATGCAATATGGTAAAATAGAGATGTGTTGAGTTATTGGTACCAGATCAATACCAACATCAATATCCATGTAGGGTGGCATGCCCGGTAGGTCTGCAGAAAACATATTTGAGAACTCCCTCACTACTATAACTGACTCAACAGTATGAGTATCAGCAATAACATCCCTCACAAAGGCTAAGTGAGCCAAGCATCCCTTCTCAACCACCCGTTGTGGCTTCAGAAAAGACACCGCCCAGCTGGGACCATGACCTAGAAAGTCTCTCAACTCAAACCTTGGCAACCCCGGCATAGCCAATGTCACAGTCTTTGCATAACAATCAAGAATAGCGTAATATGGTGACAGTAAATCTATGCCCAAAATTACATCAAAATTTACCATATTAAGTAACACAAGGTCAACCCTAGTCTCATAGCCCCCAATAGTGACCAAACAAGAACGAAAGACACGGTCCACCACAATGCAATCCCCAATGGGTGTAGACACATAAACAAGAGTATCAAAAGAATCACGAAACATATCCAAATATGAAGCCCGATAGGATGACATATAAGAATAAGTAGAGCCCGAATAAAAAAATGAATACATCTCTATGACAGACCGGAACAATACCTATAATGAAGACATCTAATGTAACTGCCTCAGTCCAACTAGGGAAACCATAATAATGGGTCTGGACTCCCTTTGTAGGTCGGCCTCTACCCGCATGTCCTCCATCTCTAGGTGGTTGTACAAGCGCAGTAGCAACTAGAGCGAAAACCATAGCCTAAGTACCATGTTGAGGTCCCCCCCCCCCCCCCCCCCCCCCCCCGAAGTCTGGGGCAATCTCTCGCAATGTGCCTAATATTACCACACTCTAAAACAACCTCTCAGTGGGTGTGGCTACTGGTACCGAGCCTACCTCGAATGACTAGAATAGCCATTGTAGGAACCCCATTCAAAAGGTGAACTGAAAGATGGTTGTCCAATGTGAGTACCCTGGGGCCCCTAGCTAGCTGGAGCACTACGAGTGACTTGAAGTGCTGACTGAACTTGTCCACTTATAAAGACTCTATCATGACGAGCGGTTACCGAAGAGTGGGAACCGCTAAATCCTCCAAAACCTCGAGGCCTCTTGACCTCCCTATCCCCCCTCTCTTGCCCCCAGATACGCGCCAACCTCCTAGCAATCTCCATAACCTGGTAGAATAGACTCTCAGTCTCTAACTCACGCGCCATCCAAAATCTGAGGCTATAACCAAGTCCCTTAATAACTCTACGGTCTCTCTCTCTCTCTCTCTCTCTCTCTCTCTCTAATTGTGGATACCAAAGCAGGTGCATGATAAGATAGCATTGTAAACCTCATAGCATACTCTGACACAACCGTACTCCCCTAGCCCAACTTCTCGAACTCGGTGCGCAACTCATCCTTGTGGGTCTATGAACTCCCTCAATAGGAGATTAGTGAACTAGGTCCAAGTAAGTGGCGATGTACAAGCTAGCCTACTCACCCTATATGTCTTCCACCATCTATATGCCAGCCTCGTTAACTAAAAAGTAGTAAGGTCAACCCCGCTCAACTACAGTATGCCCATAGCATGCAGATACAGTGACACTGGTCTAAGAAACCATGTGCATCCTTAGAATCCCTAGCACTTAAATAAGGAGGATGATACTTCTAGAGCCTCTCCAAACTCCTCTATTCCTGAACCGACACAATTGTCCTAACCTCGAGCTGAACCAAAATCACGAGTTGCACTGCTATAACACCCAGAGCGTGATCATCATGAGCGTGCTACTCTGGAGTATGGGCAGCAGGAGTTTGAGCTCCTCCTCTAGCCTGGGAAGTAGCTAGTGCAACGTGGATCAACCCCCCCCTAAGCCAAGGTCTCTTGAAGTCCACAGGTAGCAACAAGAGTCTTGGGTCCCTACTCCCTAGGCGGAGCTACTGGTGGCTCTTTATTCGCGGTCCTAGCACAACCCCTCGATGCGGCTTATGCCTTGCCTCTACCGATGCCCTGCCCTCCAGCAACTCCGCCAGTGGGGGAATCATCATCAGTAATTGAAGCTCGTGTCCTTACCATATGTGAGAGAATAGAAAGATAATGGCTTAATCTCCCAAATGAATAAATCTGCATGATAAGGAATGAAAGGAGTTGAATTTCCTAATAGTTTTGTAGCCTCTTGAAGATAAGTACACACGTCTCCGTAGTAATCCGCAAGACTCAACTAAACTTGTAGAGCATATGAACCTAGAGCTCTATTACCAAATTTTCACGACCCAAAATCCCACCATAAGGGTCAAGATGGCACCAGTTCCTAAGACTTTCACATAGCGATATAATTAGAATATAATGTTACACCCCACAAATGAAGTTAAAAGATTTATGAGGTTTAGGTATAACCAACTAGATGGCAGCATGTAATCGGGCAAAAAAGGCAACTGCATGCTACTAGATTTCGCTGGTTGTCCCACCAGAAAAACACTCGATGCGGGGCGACCCATTTTACACAAAGAGCGGTAGAATTTCCTATACTTTGTACAGGATAAAAAGGGATGTGAGGACCTTTATCTTTCATTCTAGGAGTATCAGCCACCATAACTCACCAAATATTACTCTCAAATCACCTTTTGATGTTTCTAAGTAGACTAAACTGAATTAGAAGGAGATTCTAGAAGGATTAAGCACGAGGAAGCTTTGAACATCACCCTAACATCTATTATGTGGTTTTGTTTTATTCTAGAGACTCGTCGAAGGTGGGGTTAACCATCCTAGAAGTATAGCTAATTCTTCAACAAGGTATGTAGGGTAATTTTCTTTCTTGGCATAAGTTAGTGCAAGTATCTCATTCCTTCTGAATGATTCATGCATAGTAAGGTTTGGTAGTTCCAAGTGTCATGACCAAAAATCCAACTAGTCGTGATGGCACCTAACACAACCTCCTAGGTAAGCCAAATAACATTCAACACAACTAAAATGAGAATAATAGAAATTAATGAGTAAAAATAACTGAAAATTTCTATACAAAATCCCAAGGATTGGTAGTACAAATCATGAGCTTCTAAGACTTAGAATTTGCAAAGGTGGTACAAAATAAATACATCATCTGTTCGAAATATACATAAACAGATTTGAAATTCTAAAGCTACCAGGACAAGTGGCAGCTATATCAAGAAAGCAGGTACACCTTCAATGCCATCTCTCTCCATGCACAACAACATAAGCACCGAGATATACAAGTAAGGTGCAGAAGTGTAGTACGAGTACAACCGACCCCATGTACTAAATAAGTAACAAATCTAGTCTCAAGTTGAAAGCAGTGATGAGCTCGGAAGAGAGTCGAAGTCCAACATTAAAAGCCAGTGACAACTCATATTAATATACATTTTTAAGCTTTCAACTCGAAGATATCAACATCGAAACGACGAGCCGCACCTTAAATAAAACTTGATGAACTTTTGAACATTCAACTTCCAAAACTCATGCCGAACCTCATCAAATCAACTTGGAATGACCTCAAATTTGGTACACAATTTCAAAATGAGATAAAAAATTTTATTCCAAGACCCGAAAAAACAACCGAACCCGATATCATCAAAGTCTACTCCCGGTCAAACCTATGAACTTTCAAAACCCTCAAATTGCCAACTTTCGCCAATTAGCGCCAAAACCTTTCAAAAATATCCAAATGCAAATATGGCATATGCCCAAGTCATAAATCACCATTTGGACCTAACGGAATCATTCAAACTCCATTCTGAGGTCAATTACAAGAAAGTCAAACTTGGTCAACTCTTCCAGCTCAAAGCTTCTAAAATGAGAATCACTCTTCAAAATCAATTCTGAATTGCCCGACACCAAAACCGTCGATACACACAAGACATAATACACCATATAAATCTATTCATGACCTCAAACAACCAAAATGAGTCCAAATGCTCAAAACCACCGGCCGGATCGCTACATTCTCCCCTACTTAAACATACATTCGTCCTCAAAAGTGCCACGAGCCATTCCAAAGCCATCATACCCCTGTATAATCTCACCATGCACATACCCGTAGGTGTATCTATGTCACCCCAATCCATGTAAGCCTGAAAACACAATATAATTAAGATCCTTACTTCAACTTTAGCCCATAAACATTAGAATCAAATCTCAACCATCCAAAATCCATTACAAGACCTTATTCTCGCATCTAAACATTGTGTTGGCCCAAATAAGTTGTATCACGCCGTAACCATTACCCAAGATAAAATCATATGAGATATCGCATAACTCATATACCCAAAGCAATAACATCTGACCACAATAGCTGCCCATTAACAAGACATGTACCGGTAATAGACCTCATGTCAAATGGAGCCTTGTTCTAAACCTTCGTACATTGCCAATGATGAAGGAAACATGCAGAATCTCAAAACCACCTATCAGACCAACAAGTCGTGGAGCTCTCTCGCCCGACAAGAGCCATAGCCAAATTCTAAGCTGACTAGTGACATTATTCTTCCAAACATACAGTAATCAAATCTGATAGAACTCGTTCCATGCCCAATGACCTCATCTCATCAGATACAAGCTGATCTACGAACATGCCACATCAATACTACCTAATGCAACAAGTTGTGCAATCCGTGCACCAAACAAGCAACAACTTTAATATACCCAATAATGGAAAGCGAGACAAATGAGAGAACCGTGACACAAACTCAACATATAGTACCACAAAGCGAAATGTTATGAACCCAACACACAAAAGACAAACAAAACACACGAGATAAGAACAAGGGTCATATCCCAACATAACTTTGCCACGATGCATGACCCAATCAAAACACTGGTCCACTTGAAATACCTCCATTTATAATGCTCAATATTAACAATCATATGCAAATAAACAATAACCATACGAAGTATATGACCATAACCACGGAGAAACGAATAACACAATATACCACAACCGACAAGACCATAAGCGAGGTGTAACCAACCATTTAAAACCATCTCGCTCAAATTTCACCACAAGACCTAAACAGAAATGCGTCATGTGTACAAATACCGAACAAATCACAACCATCATAGTGTAGGATAGTAACACATAGAACATATCAGGACACGAGTAAGCTCAACCCTAACCGAATGACACATCCCTCGACAATAGCAATACTTAGTCCACAAATCCAGCTTGGTGTAAAATACACATCCTCAGTTAGGCCTACCAATGGCCCCCAAATCAACTCTATTCATCCACAAATAGGTAAATAACCCTCCAAAAGTCCACAACAACCTAACCATTACACATAACACTAGTTGTCTAACTCTGACCGTACTATCACGGTCTGCAACCAAGGAACGATCTGCCTTCGAGAACCCTCCTAATCTCCAAATTCCTAGAGTACATGATTCACCATATCCGACACTAACTTCACCACTCAAATAACTAACTCACCCCTCATACACAATCACCTGAAGAGAAATACTTCTATAATTCTTCTTTTCCACATAGAAAAAATCGTAACAACAACAGTGGTTCAACTTTGCGAAAACCGCAATATCAATGAAGCATCCATAAGTCAAAACACAATGCGCCTTCTGAAATGTGCACTCTTCTCAAGTAACATCAAATAGCACCGGAATTCTTCTAAACATAAAAGATTGTCCAAACTGCCTAGAATTCATGACCTTCCCTTCACAGTTGAACCATAACCTTATACATAAAATTCTCAGTTCCACACATCGCACCACATCTATCATGCCATCATATGAAAACACGAGAATCCCATTATCAACTCTAAGTCACAAGTAGGATATATAACCCCACTAGCCAGAAAAACCTTCCACGTGATCCCATCCTAGTTAGAGTGGGTGACTCGCAGTAGTGATCCTAGTAAATTCGGAGGACTAGGGATGCGGTGTTAAAGATTTCAAGCAGTAATATGATGAAGAATTGGGCTTTTGCAGCGTAATTCCTGAGAGAAGGGAAAGATGATTGAAGCGTCCTATGTTACTTTAAGCATGCATGATAGTATGGAATAAGTAAGAGAATAGACTCCGTATTGTGGAGATGGTCATTGGAGGGGGATGAGACGAGTTGTGGGGTTTAGGCAGCACGGTCTCGTGAATCAGGGTCAATCGGGAAGAGTGAGGGTTGAGTTACTATAAGGTAAATGAAGCTGCTATTATTTCTGAAGCACCTGTAGATGATTAAAGGAACGATGGATTTGATTAGCTCTGGTTCAGATGGCACATGTACGGCAGTGATCAGTTCCTTCGGTATGATTGAGTATGTGTATGGTTGTGCAGATGTGCGTGGGGCATGTCGGCCGTCATAATAGATTTCATTGGGAGCATTCAAGTGCTATGGCCTGTCAGGTGTAGGCGGATCCCGGAAGGTTTATGGTGGTTCAGACCACTACTTAAGGATTTGCATGTATTGTGATTGTGAGAATTCGCTCGTGTGTTGTTATGGTTCTCATGAATTGAGGTAAGTAAAAAGTTTCTATATGATGAAGCGTTCACCCTATTAGTGGTTCAGGAGTTATGATGGAATTCCTATGTTATTCCATATTGGCCTGTTAGGTGCAGTAAGCAGTATGTAACAGGAAGTAAGGATCGAGATTGCAGTTTGGTGTTAACAAGGATGTCATGAGCTCGTAGGAGCAAGAACAAGGGATTTGAATATTTGCAATAAGCTGAGGTTGTCTTCAGTGTCATCTGAGATCGGTACTTGGTGAAAGAGGCTTTGTATCCTGGTTCGGGTCCTTGAATTGTTTTACAGCCGTAAGGTGGTCACTGGTATGGATGTTCATATTTGTCACCTTGTGCGGAAGGTCGTGAGAGCATGACCGCGGGAAGATTGCCTAAGTGTGACTTCTACTCACCTGCTAGATTGAAAGATTTGACCGAGTTTGAGGAAGGGCAATGTTGCCTATTTGAGGAGGTAGGCCAGGAAGGCGTTCAGTTCATCTTGGTTGTGAGTTGCGGGGTGTTGTCCCGGCTATGATGGTTGTTCTTGCATTTTATGAAAGGAAGTGGGTTGTTTTAGACCCAGGTAAGGATATCAGCCTAGTTCAGTGCGAGCAGAATTGGCTTGAAGTGTATGAATGAATTTAAACGAGATTTTGGGCTTCATCCGAGTCAGATGTCTTCATTTTAATATGACGCTCCGCAGAGGAGAGGTGTTGAAATATCAGATGTTCATTCGTCTTCGTTGATTCATATATATTGTGATAGTGCCGGGTGAGTGGTGAAACGACTTGGTAATTTCTTATGTGTTGAGATTCCGCGTAGTGATGTGGTTATGTGAACAGAGCGGCTCTTGAGATTCAGGTTATATATCGCACCTTAGTCGTGCTGGAGTTTTGTAGCATATGGCTCTATCAGTCTCCCCATAATGGTATTATGCACTTAGCGTGCTTGTGACCGATATTCAGTGATTTGTAATAGTGAGCAATTCAGCTCCGTGTATATCTCTTTATGTAAATTTTATGATGGGATCGGGTGGCACGCCGCCACTGGTATGTTATTTGGATCGGGTTGCACGCCGCAACTGTGTGATGTAAGTAAGGTTCCTATATCATTTTTCTTGTGTTTTACTTCATATTTTTTTGAGGAAGGTTCATATTGTTGCGTGAGTTGAGTAGTCCCTTCTTGAGTCATTTCCTTGTGTATCATATTCGAAGTGTGGCCTATTGGCGCATTGTGGCATCGTGTGGGTCTGTCGGTCATGTCTGGGGTGATTGGTTGTTTGAAAAATTCATACTGTGTGAGACGAGGTCTATGAATCTGGGATCGGTGTGTTAAGATTGTGGGAGGCATATAACACAGGTTAAATACCAGTGTTTGGTTCATAATGAGATGATGATCTAAGTAAAGAGGAAAGATTTCAATGTTGGATTAACTCTGTAGTTGGTTAGGAATCTCTACACATCTCCTTTGTAGTGGTAGTATCGTCAGCATTATAGCAAGATGTATGAATATATCTTATAAGGTGCATTGAGAGCATCAGGTTCGTAGAATATTGGCTATTAAGGTTCAGGGAGCGTCATTGTTAATGGGTCATGCGGTATATGGTGCTGATTCAGCAAAGGTACGCAGTGTGTTTTGGTGCCTCGTGGGGTAAATAATACGGTGTTCATATATTAGGACAGACCTGGCAGAGGATTTCCAGTGTTGGAATTAAGTTCAGAATTTGTTGTGTGGGTAAAGAAGGTTATCTTCAGAGTTTATCAAGGCTTATGTGTTCAAATGGGTTGTGGCAACACGGGCAGGTGCACGAGGTGTCGGTTAGAGATTTCGGATGTCTCAAGAAGAGCTCTTGGCATGTTCGAGGAGGAACGCCTGTTTAAATGGGGGACAATGAAACGACCCGACCGCTCGTTTTGCGTTATCGGACCCCGTTCCCCTATATAGGTCTTCCTATAGCGGCTTCTTGTGATTTCTGACTTGCAGGGACTGGTGGTTCAGGATTTGGTAGTGCTTTGAGCAGTATAGGAACACTTGGTTCCTTAAGGTTGGCCTATTTGGCTAAGTTTGACTTCGGTCATCATTTTGAGGAAACGACCTCGGAATCGAATTTCGACAATGTCAGTAGCTCTGTATGATGATTTCGGACTTGAGCATAAGCTCGGTATGTGTTTTCAATGACCCGGGAGAGTTTTGGCACCCGATATAGAAATAAGGATCTCCTTAAATTTGAAATTTGGTTTGGAATGTGATTTTATGTTACCGAGGTCCGAATGAAATTCCGAGACTGGGAATAGTTCTATTATGTCATTTATGACTTGTCTGCAGAATTTGAAATCAATTCGAGTAGTATAGGCCGGTTCGGCGCATTGAAATGAATTCTAGAATCTTAAGTTCTTAAGCTTGATTCAATTTGGTTTTGGGGTTGAATTCCGAGTTTTGTTGTTATTTTTCACGTTCTGGAAGTTCGAGCGAGTATGTATCATGAATACAGACTTGCCAGTTCTTTTGGATGGGGTCCCGAGGGGCTCGGGTGAGTTTTGGATCCCCGGGAGCTAAGTTGGAAAAACCAGATTTTTGCGAATTTGGCTGGGCTGCTGATTGTTCTTCGCGATCGCGGAAGGTTGGGCCCTTGGCCTTCGCGATCGCATTCCAGTCTTCGCGATCGCGGAAGGCTGGACTCCATGCCTTTGCGATCGCAGCCCCACCCTCGCGATCGCATAGAGTCAAGTCAGGGCTGGGCACAGTTTCTCTTCGCAATCGCAGGACCTCTACCGCGATCGCAGAGGTCTGGCCAATTGGCCTTCGCGATCGCAAGGCCCTTGTCGCGATCGCGGTGAAGGAATAACTGGGCAGTCTTATTAAATACGGGATTTAGCCTATTTCCTCCATTTTCATCTTCCACCTCAAGTCTTTTGAGAGCTCTTCAAGGAACCTTCCACCATTGTTATTGAGGTAATTAAATTCCATGGTTTTTCTAGTTTCAAACATCAATTCCTAGTTAAATTCCCTACTAAATTATCAAATATCATGAAATTAGGTAGTAATTTTAGGGCTCTTGAGGGTTTTGTGATTTTATGTTTTAAGCCATGAATTCAAGTAGAAATCACACATTAATGATCCTTAGGCTATGGGTAAGTGATCCCTTCGTGAATTTTCGGAATTTGAACATGCGGAACCGGGGTTGGAATTTGAGAATTTTTCAAGAATAGCGATTTTATTGAATTACTAGGATAATTTCCCACATTGTGCATTCATTGATTTAATTGTACACCTTTTGGCTAGTTGCGAATCTTCGGGTGTAGAGTTCGGAGTTTCGGGCGCATTTGTGGTCCGAGGGATAGATTCGACACGAGGTGAGTCTCTTTTCTAACCTTGTAAGAGGGAATTGTCCCCATAGGTGTTCTATGTGTTGTGTGTAATTGTTTGTGGGGGCTACGTACGTGCCAAGTGATGAGAGTCCGTGCGTAACGGCTATGATTGTTATGTCCAGGTAGCTAGGCCCCACATCATGCTCTGTTTTCCACTCGTAATGAATTATATGCTATGAGCTTTGATTATATGTGTAGTTTTTGTTCTTCTGACATTTATGGAATTTAAATAATGGAAAAGAAATTATTTTACGGAAAGTAATATAAAAAGGAATTGTGCCATTGTCGTGAAATTTTAGGGCCACAGCGTGCCTTATACTCTTT
Source organism: Nicotiana undulata (assembly GCA_005239495.1). Taxonomy (NCBI): domain Eukaryota; kingdom Viridiplantae; phylum Streptophyta; class Magnoliopsida; order Solanales; family Solanaceae; genus Nicotiana; species Nicotiana undulata. The sequence goes on along the minus strand of ML294813.1, from coordinate 37,797 downwards.
CTTGCAAATGACATATATGCTATGAACTCATGATTTTTGCGTGATTTTGCTTTTCTCTGAGACTTTATGGAAATTGTGGAATTGAAAGGAATTTTTTATGTAAAGTAAGTTTTATATGTTATGGTGTGTGCATGTGACCACTTCGCAAGTTACATTCCGCGAGCGATGTGTGATTTCCCCCACTCTCATGGGAGAGGGCGGTACGCCACGGCGGATTGAAAGGTGCACTTTTGGGACGGGTCTGTCGATCCCCGGCAATGCACAGAGATGATATAATTAAGAATGCACTTTTGGTACGGGTCGTTTGATCCTTGGCAGTGCATGGACGAAGTGGTACTATGTTATGATATGATTACATTGAAAGACGCACTTTTGGGACGGGCCGATCGATCCTCGGCAGTGCGTAGATATGACTATGGTAAGCATGTACTTTTGGGATGGGTCGGTCGATTCCCGGCAGTGCATAGCTATTTTTTTTCCCTCATGATTATGGTAAGCATGCACTTTTGGGACGGGTCGGTCGATCTCCGGCAATGCATAGCTATTTTTCCTTATGACTCCGGCCGGTTGTCTTATTCCTCTGTGCGCATGATTATTTGGCATTGTTTTATGGATATTGACTTGTATTGGATATTTGGGGGAAAGAAAGTGGCCATTGTTATTGTTCTAGTATTTACTTGGATTTATGTGCTTTATACATAATTGCTGCTCACTGTCTTACATGTCTTCTGCTTTTAATTGTTTTGTCATTGTTGTATCATACTGTTGGACCTTAGTGAGTGTCAAGTTGACCTCTCGTCACTACTTCTTCTAGGTTAGGCGGGATACTCACTGGGTACATATATGTATATGTACTCAGGCTGCACTTTCTGTGCATTTTGTTGCACAGGTACCCTCATAGTGCAGTGATTGATTCGGAGACTTACTCAGGTTGCATTGTTCCGGTGGCGTTCCGCAGCTGGTAGAGTCTCCCTTCTATGTCCCTACACTTTTGCCTTTATTACCTTTGTCCAATTTAAATTCTCGGACAAGAGTTTTATAATTGTATAAATTCTTAGAAATTTCTCATGTACTTGTGTCACCGGGTTCTTGGAAAGTGTTGGTATTTCTTGTACTGCATTAAGTGGATTTTCCGCCGTATTTAGTTTACGAGCATTTTCTTTATTATTTGATTATAAATGCAGAAAAAGACATGATTTTGAAAGTGTTAAGCAGGAAGTGCTTTGAACTAGTTCAGGGATTGGCTTGCCTGACAATGTGTCCGGCGCCATCACAACCCATAGATTTTGGGTCGTGACAAGAAGTGTCTTTTTCCATGCTATCCCAGTAGTGCCCTGCTCTAATAATTTTTCGAATCAAAGAGTCAGCGCCGGAGTGGTTCCCACAAGTGCCTTCGTGGATCTCTCGTAGAACATAATCGGTGTCCCCTGGCCCTAAACATACCGCCAACGGTCCATCGAACGTCCTTCTGTATAATGTTACACCTTCATCCAATGTGAACGTAGCAGCCTTGGTTTGTACAACCCTCGACTCTTTATAATCCAATGGGAGCTTTCCACTTTAAAATATTCTATATACTTATTCCTCCAATCACAAGTCAAACTTGTAGAATTTATCTGGGCATGACTCTCGTCGACTGTAGATCTCGATAACTGGACAACAGTCCTCGAGAAAATATCATCTTCTTCGACTGATGACCCCAAGTTCGCAAGTGCGCTGGCCTCACTGTTTTTCTACCGAGGTACATGGTCTAGCGTCCATTCCTTGAAGCGGTGCAAGGTTACCTGTAACTTGTCCAAATACCTCTACATCCTATCCTCTCGAACTTCGAAGCTTTTGTTTACTTGGTTCACCACCAATAAAGAATCGCACTTGGCTTCAACTACTTCTGCCGCAAAGATTTTAGCTAGCTCGAGACCTGCAAACATGGCCACATACTCGGCCTCATTATTACTCAAGCTATAAATTTTGATAGATTGTCTAATAGTGCTACCCATAGGTGGCTTTAAAAATGCCAAGCCCGAACCCTTTCACATTCGAGGCTCCGTCTGTGAAGAGGTTCCAAACCCCCGATGATATACCCAATTTCAGTAGAAGTTCCTTCTCCACTTCGGGTTAGCGTAAAATCGGCCACGAAGCCAGCTAAGATTTGAGACTTGATGGTCGTTTGGGGTTGATATTCGATACCGTACCCGCCAAGTTTGACGGCCTATTTGGCCAATTGGTCCAATAACTCGGGCTTGTGCAAAACATTTCGGAGAGGATAAATGGTTAACACACATATGGGGTGACATTGGAAATATGGCTTAAATTTTATATATGCGCTTATTAATGCAAGTGCCAACTTCTCTAAGTGTGTATACCTAGTTTCAGCATCTCCTAAGGTTCGACTTACGTAATAAACAGGAAACTACGTACCTTGATCTTCTCAAACTAGTACGCCACTTACCACTACTTCGGACACAACCTAGTATAAGTATAATTTCTCATCCTCCTTCGGGGTATGGAGAAGAGGTGGGCTCGATAAGTACCACTTTAATTCCTCCAATGCTCGTTGACATTCCGAGTTCCATGCGAAATCATTCTTCTTTTTGAGTAAGGAGAAGAACTTGTTAATCCGATCTGACGACCTCGAGATGAATCGACCCAAAGCAGTCATCCGTCCGGTTAGCCGTTGTAGGGATATAACACTATCGACAACGGTGATGTCTTCGATGGCTTTAATTTTGATGGGGTTGATCTCGATCCCCCTATTTGACACCATAAAGCCGAGGAATTTGCCCGAACCGACCCCGAAGGCACATTTTTCTGGGTTGAGCTTCATGTTATACTTCCTCAAGATTTCGAATGTTTCCTGCAAATGGGTTATATGGTCCTCTACGCGTAGGGGCTTAACTAACATATCGTCAATGTAAACTTCCATTGATTTACCTATCTGTTCCTCAAACATTTAGTTAACTAGGCGTTGGTATGTAGCTCCTACATTTTTTAACTCGAAGGGCATTACATTGTAACAAAATGTTCCATACTTGGTGATAAATGAGGTCTTTTCCTGGTCCTCCGGTTTCATATGAATTTGATTGTACCCGGAAAAGGCATCGAGAAAGGTAAGGATCTCGTGGCCGGTCGTGGAGTCGATCATACGACCAATGTTTGGCAGTGGAAAAGAGTCTTTAGGGAATTCTTGTTCAAATCCTTGTAATCTACGCACATTCTAAGTTTGTTTCCTTTCTTAGGGACTACGTCTACATTGGCTAACCATTCAGGGTATTTCACTTCCCTAATGGAGCCTATTTTGAGAAGTTTAATCACCTCGTCCTTTATGAATGTATGCTTTACCTCGGACTGGGGCCTTCTCTTTTGCTTCACTAGTTTAAACCTGGGGTCGAGGCTTAGCCGATGCATTGTTATCTCTGGTGGAATCCCTGTCATATCTAAATGGGACCAAGAAAAACAATATATGTTATTGATAAGGAATTGAATGAGTTTTTTACTGAATTCAGGAGTTAATCCCGTTCCAGGGGTACCTTCTGCTCGAGTAGATGCTCGATCAGTGTCACCCGTTCAAGTTCCTCGATCATTGACTTGGTTGCATCTGATTCATCGGGAACAACAACAGTTCGAGGGGGTAAGGAAATCCTCTTTTTCTTCTTTGATTACCTGTTCCTCTGACTCGATCGAGGCTGGGGACAGTGATTGCTATTTAGTCATCTGCTTGTCTTTGATGTTCGATTTTTCTGAGATCAAAGGTGCTGGTATCGGTGTCACCTCGTTGACTGCAAACATTTACTTTACTGCGTGATGTTCCCCGTAAACTATTTTCACACCATCTATTGTTGGGAACTTCATCATTTGGTGAAGGGTCAACGGTACCGCCCTCATGTTATGGATCCACAACCTTCCGAGCAATGCGTTGTACCTCATGTCACCTTTGATGACATGAAATTTATATTCCTGGATGGTCCCAGCTATGTTCACTTGTAGGATTATCTCTCCCTTTGTTGTTTCACTAGCCATGTTGAAGTCGTTTAGAACTCGAGATGCAGGTACAATTTGATCTAGCAGTCCGAGCTGCTTTACGACCCTGAACCTGATTATGTTTGCCGAGCTACCTGGACCACAAGAACACGTTTAACCTTAATTTTATTTAGCAAAATAGAAATTACCAAGGCGTCGTTGTGCGGTTGAGAGAGGCCTTCTATCTCCTCGTCATTGAATGTAAGGGTGCCTTCGGTCATGTAGTCTCGGGTCCGTTTTTCCCATGTATTTGATACTTTGGTCCGTTTGAAGATAGAACCTTGCAATAGAAATGCACAGCAAGTGTAGCATGAGTACGAAAACAACGTGTACTCAGTAAGTATCCCGCCTAACCTCAGAGTGGTAGTGACGACAGGTCGAATTAGACACTTGCTATAAGTCGGTTAAATATAACCTAGTGAGGTGCTAAGCATGAGTATCATAAGAAATTAAATAATAATTAGGGATAAGAAATATCAACTTATTTCATATTTAACACATAAATTCTTCTTCATTTTTAGCTGGCAATTCAAAACTCCTTATGCCAGTAAACATGAATAAATCACAGGAAAATATGCAGCAATTATCATGCTCAAGAAATGTCGAGGGTCGAACGGTGGACAAACAATAATAAAATGTGCACTACCGAGGGTCGAACGGCTCGAACCATAGATGCATCCATTTTTCCCGCTCGCGAATCGATCACGCGACGCGGTCAACATAATAATAATAAGGCTATCCTGTTCGCGAATCATACATGCGACTCAGGTGCTCATATGTACACGTATTCACATAATTAATCCCGCATTCTTATCAAGAAAACCAGTTTCTCAAGGGAGTGATAGAATTCTCTTTAAATGAACATGAAGATAGTATTTAAATCATTGTTTGAAACTCATTTGCTAAGTTTAATAATATTCAATAATATAACTTTATCAGGAACACAATCAACCACAGAGGAATCAATTCTCTTTCTAAATGATTAAGAAAGGTACACCCTAGCCTTCTTAGGAAATAAATTACCAATTCAGTAGCATTATTAGTCTAAAATTATTGGCAAGATCACATGTACAACACGTAAGGCATGCTAGTGGGTTCTAGACTACCCGTACATGGCATAACAGTAGCTACGCACGAACTCCCGTCACCTCGTGCGTACGTAGCCCCCGCAAATAAAAGCATATATTTATTTAGTTCACCTATGGGGACAATTCCCCCTCACAAATTTAGAAAGGAGACATACCTCGCTCCGAAATTCCATAACCGGCTTCCAAGCCCTTCTGACGACTCCAATTGATGCACAACGCCCCAAAACTATCCAAATAACGGCAAACCAATGAAAATATACTCTAATACTTGTTAACAATTCAAATCATAGAAATTCTCATCTCCACTCAAAGAATTGACCAAAATGCCTCGAGCCCACGTGTTCGGATTCCTAAATTTCTCGAAGATAAACTCTACCCGTAGCCTTACTAGATCAAATATACAATTAACTCTAAATTCCATGCTCAAATTCGTGGCAAAAATCCAAAATTCCGAATTCTAGGTTTTCTTCAAAATTCAGAAATTTTCCGCAAATTCCCATACTCAAATCCGTACCTAGGCCATGCATTTAACTTGAAATGAGTTGGAATAACTTACCTTGTGATCCTTGACGAAAATCCCTCCTTGCAGCTCTCCACAATCGCCCATACCAAATGAAAATAGGAGAAGAAATGTCAAAATTCCCGTTTTTAAAACAATCTGCCCAGGCCTCATTTCCGCACCTGCGGTCCATACCTCGCACTTGCGGCTTCCTGCCAAACTTTGCACCTGCGGCGCCAAAGCCGCACCTGCAGCTCCGCACCTGCGGCCAAAGCCTCGCAGGTGCGGTCACACCAGATGACAGCAACCTCAGCACTTCTCCAACTTCAAATTTTGATCCGTTAACCACCCGGAATCCTTCCGAGGCCCCCGGGACCCTGTCCAATCACACCAACCTATCCCAAAGCATAATACAGACTTGATAGATGCCTCAAGTCACATCAAACAACATCGAAACAACGAATCACTCTCCAATCCAATCTTTAAGAACTTAGGAATTTCAAACTTCTACATCCCACACCGAAACCTGTCAAATCGCATCTGATTGACCCCAAAATTTTCACACAAGTCATATTCGACATTACGGACCTGCTCCAAATTTCGGAATCACATTCTGACCCTGATATCAAAATTTCCACTTCTGGTCAGATTTCTCAAAAACCTTTAATTTTCTATCTTTAGCCAAATGACTTCAAAATAACCTACGGACATCCGAATTCACTTCCGATCGCGCTCCCAACTCCAGAATCACCATACGAAGCTATTCCTAGGCTCGGAATCCCAAACGGACATCAATATCACTGAAATGCACTTCAAGCCAAACTTAGGAAATTCCTTCAAAAATGCTGACTTCCACAATATACGCTGAAACGCTCCCGGATTATCCAAAGCCCGATATGGACATACGCCCAAGTTCGAAATCATCATACGAACCTGAAGGAACCTTCAAATCCTGATTCGGAGGTCGTTTACTCAGAATTCCAATCTTAGTTGATTCTTCCAACCTAAGGCTTCTGAACTCAGAATTTTCTTTCCAAATCCACCCGAACTTCCCGAATTTCAATTCTGACCATGCGCACAAGTCATAATACCTGAAATGAAGTTGCTCATGGTCCCAAACCGCCGAACGACGCGCTAGAGCTCAAAATGACTTGTCGGGTCGTTACATTCTCCCCCACATAAACAGACGTTCGTCCTCGAACGTGCTAGGAACTGCTCTAGAGTTATCTGAAATCATAGTTTAACACCTCGTGCACCTGCCCGTGCTACCACAACCCAGTTGAGCATATTAGCTTGATCAAATCTGAAGATACCCTCTCTTATCCATACAATAAGCTCAGAACCCAGTTCCGATAATTGAAATTCTATGCCATGCCTGTTTCTAATATATGAACACCGTATCAACTACCACACGATATACCAGAACATGATTGCATACCTTTGCTGAATTAGCACCATGCACCGCATAATTCATCATCTAACCATAATAGCATCCCCCAAACCTTAATAGCCCAGATTCCACAATTCTGATGCTCCCAATGTACCTTATGACATATATATATATATATGTACGTCCTGCTATAATGCTGGCGATACCACCACAATGGAGGAGATGTGCAGAAATTCTAACCAACTACAGAGTTAACCCAACATTGAATCTCTCCTTTTTGACTAAAATCATCACCTCATTACTAACCAAATACTGGTAATTCTCCTGTAATATACTTCACATAATCTTATCGCACCGATCCCAGATTTATAAATCTCGTCTCACCTAGTATGAACTGCTCAGACAAGCAATCACCCTAGACATGACCAATAGCCTCACACGATGCCACAATGCGCTAATAGGTCACAATTCGAACATGATACATAAGGAAATGACTCAGGAAGGGTCTACTCAACTCACGCGACTAATATGGACTTTCCTCAGAATACAGGAGGTAAAACACAAGAAAAATAATTATAGGGAACCATACTCATCATCACACTGTTGCGGCGTGCAACCCAATCCAAATAACATACTCGTGGTTGCGTGCCACTCGGTCCCATCATAAAATTCACATAAGGAGATATACACGGAGCTAAATTGCTCACCATTACAAATTACTGAATACCGATCATAAGCACGCTAAGTGCATAATACCATCCTGGGGAGACGGATAAAGCCATATGCTACAAAAATTAAGCACAACTGAGGTGCGATAAATATATACTCTGAAATCTCAAGAGCCCTCCTGCTGACATAACATCATCACTACGTTGAATCTTAACACGTAGGAATTTCTCAAGCCGTTTCACAACTCACACGGCACAATTATAACCTTACATGAAATGAACGAAGACGGAACAATATACGATATTCCAGCACCCCTCTTTAAGGTGCGCTATACTGAAAGGAACACATCTACCTCACATAAAGCCCATAATCCTGTTTAAACCTATTCACACACTTCAAGCTGATTATGCTCGCACCAAACTAGGCTGATACCCTTTCCTGGGTCCATAATAACCCACTTCTTCTCATAACACGCAAGAACAACCATCATAGCCGGGAAAAACACCCCACAATCCACAACACAATGAAACGAACGCCTCCCAAGCATAAATTCTCACATAAGCAATATTACACTTCCTTATACTCAGTCTAAATCTTCAATCCATTACGTGACTACATGTCACACTTATACGATCTTCCCGTGGTCATGCTCCCACGACCTTTCCCATGAGGTAACAAGTCTGCACATCCATACCACCGACCACACTAATGCTGCAAAACACATCAAGAACCCTGACCAGGATACAAAGCCTCTTTCACCGAACATCGATCTCAGGTGACACTGAAGATAACACCAGCTTACTCTGAACTTTCAAATCCCTTTTTCTTGCTCATCCGAGCTCATGACATCTTTGTTAACACCGAACTGCAATCTCGATTCTTACTCCCAGCTACATACTGTTTACTGCACCTAACATGCCAATATGAGATTGCGCAAGAATTCTATCATAACTCCTGAATCACTAATAGGGGAAATACTTCATCATATAGAAACCTTTTACTTACGTCAATTCAAGAGAACAATAACAACACTCAAGTGAATTCTCACAATCACCCAACATGCGAATCCTTTAGTGGTCTGAACCACCATAAACCTTCCGGGATCCGCCTACACCTGACAGGCCATAGCACTTGAATGCTTCCAAATGAAATTTATTACGACGGATGACAAGCCCCACACACATCTGCACAAACCATACACATACTCAATCACACCAAAGGAACTGATCACTGTCGTAAGTGCGCCATTTCTACCATGGCTAACCACTCTATATTCTTTTAATCATCTTCAATTGCCTCAGGAATAATAGTAACTTCCTTCAACTCATAGCAAACTCAACCGTTACCCATCCCGAGTGACCTTGATTCACGAGACCATGCTGCCTAAATCCCGCAACCCGTCACATACCTTCCTGATAATCTTTCTACAACCTGGAGTTTATTTCTCTCAATCCTCCAATACTATCCTGAATGCTGAAAATAACATAGAACACTCCAACCATTTTCCCCCCTCTCGGAAATTGCGCTGCAAAAGCTCGATTCTTAATCATACTATTGCCTTTATCCCTTAAATACCGCATTCTTAACTTCTGAATTCACTAGGACCACTATCAAGAGTCACCCACTCCGACTGGCCCCAAATACAATCGACTCAAAGGCTCTTCTAGCACATGAACACCCCTTTCAATGAAGTACGTGACTAAGTCACTACCCTTATAACTCGCCTATGCCTTAAGCATACATTCTGAATCTTTCAAAACCTAACCCTGGTCCAACAGGGCCAACTTGTGCACACATTCATCAAACCCCGCGCACAATCACCATTTTACTCTTTTCCCTTAGCTGTAATAACTTGCCAATACGACGACAATCCGCAACCTCATTAGAAAACAATCCTACAACCCAAGTGCAGGTGGTGGGACTCCCCCACTTAGTCTGAAGCTACTCCTTGCACCACTCTAGACCCTGTTGAGATCCTTTCTCCTTTGTTAACATGATCTTGCTCAACCAGTCCGTCAAATTCTTCCGAATTCTCCTGTTAGAATTCCATAAATACTCAAATTCTCTAGCACCATTCACACATTCTGCCTCCTACCGAATAGCCACTAGGATTCCTCACAGAAACTTGCCAACCACACAACCGCCAACCCACTCACATGAGGTAACCCACCTGTGGAAATCACCAACCGACACCTTCCAACAATGTTGTACTACACACCCTCTACAACGTCAATATCCCATCATAAGCATGTTCTCATTCGCCAACTTTACCAGTCCGTCCGCTCCCCATGGACATCTACTAAATGCGCTACCATATCTTCAAATTCATCGCCACATTGCATCCTTCTTCATTCCTAATAACTCATCTCTGTTGTATCCAACCTTCCGCCGATATAACCCACATTTCAACTTAAGCTCGTGGACCAAATCACCGTCCACTAAACTCTGAAATCACTCCAAACTTTTTCCTCAAGATAGGCAGCTTTCTTACCACCGAACTCATAGGCTACACTGCCACTCTCCCACTTTAGTTAAACTAATTCCTTTAAGAAACTACCCGACTTCCATCTCTCATGCCTGGCATTTTAGAGATTTAGCCGCCACCTGACACTTCTCACATGTCTTCCTTCATCGCATGCTTCTCAATTGCAGCCTCAATTCAACAACATTCTTTGCAACACCTGAACCAGCAGATCACCATAACTTCGACTCCCCGAAGATCATCTTTCTCGAGCTGCCTTCATTAGGAATACTTATTCAATACTTGAACCACCGCACACCATGGTTTATGACAGCCGCTTCTTCAATACCACTTCACAACACTATGACCCAATGCAACTGGAGAACCATACACCGGCGAACTTAACACATTCTATTCGATCAAAGACGACGATATCACATCACAGGTGAATACTCCACCTTGCTCGATAACAGCAAGTCTCATTACTTTATCCCCCAGACTTGAACATCTGTAGTCCAACTGCCCTTCCCATGCCCAAACTAAAATACAGAAATCTCGAAATCACACTCTGAGAAGGCCTCCCTTCAAGCCATTCACCATCCCCAACATAGGGGCAAGTATGCTATCCTTATATCGACATTGCACAATAACCAATCGTAAGCATCATCACAACCTGAGCATAACCGCAAAGTTCCCAGAATCACAGCTACTGGATAAAACAATATATTTCACCTCCGCAGAACAACGACAATAGCCTCAATCAACTTTGCCGGGGAAAACACCCCGCACCACATCCCTATTGTCATTAAAATTCCTCAAATCCTAGATTCATAGCAAGCGCTTCGCGACGCGTGAGATTGAGTAGGAAGAAGCATAGGCATAAACCTTAAAGGAATCAAATCGCACGATGAGGAATCAAGAAGGCAAGTACTCCTAACAGCCATGTCGCCTCTCGAAGATAAGTACAAACGTCTCCGTACCGATCCGCAAGACTCTACTAGACTTTCTCATGACTCGTGAAACCTAAGGGAACCTAGAGCTCTGATACCATATTTTCACGACCCAAAATCTATTAAGGTCGTGATGGCGCCGGACACCACTGTCAAGCAAGCCAATCATTTAATAGTTGAGTTTAATTCCTGTTTTAACAATTTTTTAATTTGTTACCTTTCATTTCATTGCATAACAAATTAATAAATCTTTGTTAAATAAATACGACAGATAAGCAATCCAGTTTATTGAATTAAATCCCAAACACATCCTAGAACCCGGTGACACAAGTACATGAGAAAATTCTAAGAATTTTACAAATACTACAAAGCTTGTCCGAAATACAAATTTGGACAAGGGATTTAAAAATGAAAATAATACAATAGGAGGGAGACTCTATCAGCTGTGGATCGCCTCTGGATGATGCAGCTCGCCTAAGTCTCCAAACCAGCCCAATTGCTATGAAAGAACATGTGCAATAAAAATGCACAGCAAGTGTAGCATGAGTACGAAAATAACGTGTACTCAGTAAGTATCCCGCCTAACCTCAGAGAGCTAGTCACGAGAGGTATGATTAGACACTTCCTATAAGTCGGTTAAATATAACCTAGTGAGGTGCTAAGCATGAGTATTATCGGAAATTAAATAATAATCAGGGATAAGAAATATCAACTTATTCCATATTTAACACATAAAATCTTCTTCATTTTTAGCTGGCAATTCAAAACTCCTTAGGCCAATAAACATCAATAAATAACATGAAAATATGCAGAAATTATCATGCGCAAGATATGCCGAGGGTCAAACGGCGCAGACCAACAATAATAAAATGTGCACTGTCGAGGGTCGAACGACTCGAACCATAGATGTTTTCCCCGCTCGCGAATCGATCATGCAACGCGGTCAACATAATAATAATAAGGCTATCATGCTCGCGAATCACACATGCTACTCAGGTGCTCAAATGTACACGTATTCACATAATTCATCCCACATTCTTATCAACAAAATCAGTTTCTCAAGGGAGTGATAGAATTCTCTTTAAATGAACATGAAGATAATATTTGAATCTTTGTTTGAAACTCATTTGCCAAGTTTAATAATATTCAATAATATAACTTTATAAGGAACACAATCAACCATAGAGGAATCAATTCTCTTTCTAAATGATTAAGAAAGGTACACCCTAGCCTTCTTAGAAAATAAATTACCAATTCAGTAGCATTATCAATCTAAGATTATTGGCAGGATCACATGTACAACACGTAAGGCATGCTAGTGGGTCCTAGACTACCCGGACATGGCATAACAGTAGATACGCACGGACTCCCGTCACCTCATGCGTACGTATCCCTCGCAAATAATAGCATATATTCATTTAGTTCACCTATGGGGACAATTCCCCCTCACAAAGTTAGAAAGGAAACTTACCTCGCTCCGAAATTCCATAACCGGCTTCCAAGCCCTTCCGACGACTTCCAATTGATGTACAACACCCCAAAACTATCCAAATAACGGCAAACCAATGAAAATAAACTCTAATACTTGTTAACAATTCAAATCATAGAAATTCTCATATCCGCTCAAAGAATTGACCAAAATGCCCTCGGGCCCACGTGCCCGGATTCCTAAATTTCTCGAAGATAAACTCTACCCTTAGCCTTAATAGCTCAAATATACAGTTTACTCTAAATTCCATGCTCAAATTCGTGGCAAAAATCCAAAATACCGAATTTTATGTTTTCCTAAAAATTCCAAAATTTCCCGCAAATTCCCATACTCAAATTCGTACCTAGGACATGCATTTAACTTGAAATGAGTTGGAACAACTTTCCTTGTGATCCTTGACAAAAATACCTCCTTGAAGCTCTCCACAATCACCCATACCAAATGAAAATAGGAGAAGAAATGTCAAAATTCCCGTTTTTAAAACAATCTGCCTAGGCCTCATTTCCGCACCTGCGGTCCATACCTCGCACCTGCGCTTCCGCAGGTGCACTCAAGATCCCGCACCTACGGCTTTCTGCCAAACCAGCCAAACTTTGCACCTACGGAGCCAAAGCTGCACCTGCGACCAAAGCCTCGCAGGTGCGGTCTCACCTGATGACAGCAACCTCAGCACTTCTCCAACTTCAAATTTTGATCCGTAAACCACCCGGAATCCTCCCAAGGCCTTCGGGACCCCATCAAATCACACCAACCTGTCCCAAAACATAATACGGACTTTCTCGAGGCTTCAAATCACATCAAACAACATCAAAACAATGAATCGCTCTCCAATCCAATCTTTAAGAACTTTGGAATTTCAAACTTCTACATCCGATGCCGAAACCTGTCAAATCACATCCGATTGACCCCAAATGTTTCACACAAGTCATATTCAACATTACGGACCTGCAACAACTTTTGAAATCATATTCCGACCCCGATATCAAAATTTCCACTTCTAACCAGATTTCTCAAAAACCTTCAAATTTCTCTCTTTAGCCAAATGACTTCAAAATAACCTACGGACATCAAAATTCACTTCCGATCGCGCTCCCAGTACCGAATGACATCAAAATCTAGCACGGGGAAAACTTTGTTCTCTTTCGTATATGACTCCGAGGCCTAAATCCCAGTTGATATCGAGGAACCTAGTGCCAGATTTTGGAATGCAATGGAGGAATCAAATCACGAGGCTATGAACAATAACCTCGAGCTATTGGATGAAAAACGAGAAGCTGCGCTTGTTCGGATGGCTGTCCAGAAGCAAAGAATCGATAGATATTACAACAGAAGGGCTAAACTTTGCGACTTTGAAATCGGGGACTTAGTTATATGGAAAGTCACCCTCAATACTCAAGACCCGAATGAAGGGAAACTAGGCCCGAATCGTGAAGGACCATATCGAGTCATCGGAGTCGTCGGAAAAGGATCTTACAAACTTGGTACGATGGAAGGGGAACAATTGCCAAACATTTAGAATGTATCACTGCTCAAACGATATTATTGCTGAGGTATGACTTTCTCCTCTTTTCCATTTGTATTCAAGACTAACTCATTGCAGATTTTTGATCGAAGACGCCGAGGGCACCCTTATACACTAAGACCTTAGGGTTTAAAGTACGCGTTGCACTATTTTTCCCTTAGATCGGATTTTATCCCAAATGGGTTTTTCGGTGAGGTTTTTAACGAGGCAACAACTGTGTGATACCTAAGGAGAATTCAACAGTATCCAAGGCTTCTTTTCAATCAACCTCGAATACTGGAGGGCATTATCGCGCCCCCTTTTTCCTCTCCTTTCGGATTAGTCAGGGTTCTTGACATTATTTGGATAACTCGTTTCCTTTTGGGAAAGGGGTATACAAGGAGTCGAAGAGTTGCCACCTAACGAATTGAGGTGCGTTAGGGCACCTATTAAGGGTCATTTACAAACACAGATTTGGATAACCAGAGATAGGGTAAGGGCTTGAAATTACTCTAAGGGGAAGGTGTTAGGCACCCCTCATAGTCCACAACTGTGGTTCCCAGCCAAACATCTTTGTGATTTTAGGCAAGTAGTAGATAAGCAATTAAATTTTAAACAAGTGGGGGTTTTGGAAGAGTTCGCAGTCTAAGCACACATGTGAAAGCACATTTGAAAAGGTTAAAGCCTAAGTATGCATATAAGGTTTTTTTTGAAAGATTTATAGTCTAGACACATATGTAAGGATTGGGGGGGGGGGGGAGGGGGGAGTCCTAGGTTATGTATCCTATAGGATCACATCGGTACAATGCCCGGTAATGCTACACGTGGCATTAGCGCACCGGTCATTATATCCATGTCTACCCTTTCCCACCCCTTAGCAGCTATTTAAGCGAATTTTAATTAACGACCTCTATTGCGTGCTGTTACCCGTTTCATCTTAATGGTCCCAGAGGAATTTAGGACCTCTACCTATAGGCAGTTCTAGACAGACCCCTATGGTTTACATGAGAACATACTAAGGCGAAAAACAATAACACATAGGACTGCAACAAATAAAGCAGGAAGGATCAAATAAGAGGCTGAAGTTTACCTCCGCAGATAATGCATGTAAACAACACGACTCAAACACAAATAAATGCAGTATTATTAAACATGATCCTAAGATATGATGTCTAGGTGAGTATCAGGACATACGAGGTATGAAGACATAGTTTTATGAATTCAGAAGCAGAGCCCTAATTAGTTTGCCTACTAATTTTAAACCTGTTAAACATTAAGCAGCAAACACAAAGAAATGCAGTTTTTGTTTTATAAGAATTGGTTACCTAAGGCTTGCCTAGGCGTGGAATAATGCACGATTGTTACCAGAATTATTGAAGAAAATTGTTATAAATTGTATTACCTAAACATGTTGTTCTAGGTGTTAAGGGATACATGATTATTACCAGTTTGTTAAAAAGAAGAGGGCGAGACTGTTTTATATCCTTTTTCATGCATTAATAGCTAAACTAGGTGTAACTAAGCGAGTATAAGCGAGTATAAGCGAGATCCTAAAATATGGTGTCTAATGCACATAAGAGATCCAAAATGATGCATATGCAGAGTTCCTAAAGCAGGATTTCTAAGTGCACACATGACCTCAGGATATGCAACGTCGAAAAGAAGGATTTCTAGCTGCACAATGCAAAGTTCCTAAAGCATGATTTCTGAGTGCACAAAGGTTACAACATTGTTAGACATGATTTTGTAAAGATTTGGAAGGTGACAATTTATATTAAGGATTGCCATTTATCCTAGAGACAGGATTTCTAAGTGATAATAACAATGCGAAAATAAGATGCTGAAGATAGTAGACATAAAACCTGGGAGCATGGTATCTAATGCATGATACATATTGATCCTAGACATGGATTTCTAGTGCGCATACAAAAATGTAAACCTAAAAGCATGGTTTCGACCCTTGATGTAGATAACCTATATATCTACCCTCCCATTTTCACTATGCATCACCAATATTCGTTTACATTAAATTATTACATACCAATATTGGATGAATTACATAAGTAGATAAGGAAAATAAGGAGTTACACTATAGGGAGCCTACAAATAGGCCCAGATTTCCAGAGATTCCAATGTCAGATGGTGTTTCACAGCCTTTCACGTAATCCGGGTGTGTCAGAGTTCCCTAAGGACCTCAAGGGATCCAGGGCAGTGCTCACACCCAGATTTCATAACCATAGTTTAGTAAGTGCAGTGTGGAAGGGCCAGCTCTAATGTGTTAGAGTTCAGAGGGATCTCGTAGGGATCCCTAAGCAGTCACATTTAAGTAGGAAAACAGTTTGAAAAAAGACTAATTTGAAACAGTTTTGTGTAAGTAACAGAAGGAGTTATTTAATAAGACTGTTTCAAAGAGTAGGGAAATCAAAACAACATACTAATCTCAGGATCAAAACAAGCTCAACATCATACATAGAACAAAGAACCAAGACAAGTTCAGCAACCACAAACAGGGGTATTGGGAATTGTGGACATGTATAGAGCATATAAGAGTAAGCACATAGTAGGCAGAGGTACACATAGGTAAAGAATCAGAGAAGTCCTAAAAGGGTTCAAGGGATTAAGGTACAACATGTACTCCACAACTACACAGAACTAAGTAGTACAAATTGTTTTGCCAAAATAGTTCATGCAAGTAATCAGAGAAACATAAGTAAAGTATAATCATATTGAGATATACTAGAATGGGATAACATTTTATGAACATGCTGAGTCTAATAGAGGGGAGTACATAACATGCTAAGTCAACAATAGTGCAACCTGGTCAAGTACAAACTTCACAGCAAAACCATAAGTAAAAAGATACTAGAAATATGACAAATTGAAGTAGCAAAATAAACATGTTGTTTTGGGACTTAAACTGAAATGAGGACATACCAGTATGGAAGAGAGCAAACACAGAAGAAGGAATCAGAGAGTATAGCAATCAGCCTTGGCTCACAGCCGGCTGACTTAGAATAGGAGCAAGTAACCAGAGAAAAGCGAACAGAAGAGAGTTTTTGTGTTAGGGAGAGAGTTTTTGAACAATGTGTTCGTGTGTTGTGTTAATGAAAGAGTAGTGTATTTATAGTTTTGAAAACAGGTAAAAAATAAGGTAAGAATCATAATTCAGCAGTAATTATGGAAATATGTACCAATTAGAATCAAATCAATATAAAGACTTCCTTTAATTAAGGAGTCATACTCAAACAACAATATACAGGTGATAAAATAAGGAAAGAAAATCGTATAAGGCTGATTATAACATATAAGGAAATAACATAAGTATAATACAAGTATATCACATGTAATAGAGACTAGGTTAATCATGCTTTAATTAAGGAAAATGCTTAAAATCAGTTAACAGCATAATTGACCATAGAATAAGGTTTAGAAAATATTTCACAAGGTCAAAATTAGTAGAGAATATCATGCGAGATCAGTGAAGAATCAATCATAAAATTTCAGGAACTCACAAATAGAAAATAGTACTGATTTAGGATAACTTTATGAGAAATAGCATAATAAACACATAATAGGAAAAAATCAGAACTCTAAGAAGCCGAATATGATAAAAAAATCATATAAAAATTAGGGACTCATATAGAGCGTAGTCTAAATTTACAGAATAAACATGATATAGGCAGAATAAGTGAAGAATCAGAAATATTGATGAACAAAACAGGGTAGAATCACAGAAAATCGGAACCTAGCACAAATCTCTGGAAATAAACACATAATAGGCAGGAATAATCGAAATCAGATATGTCCCTCTTGGGCATAATCATCTTTTAGCTAAGCTAGTGTTAGTTTTATTAGTTAATGCTAGTAGTATTTTATCATGTGATATCAATATTGGGACTACAAGCCCAATGTTTTGATAGTAGACTTTATGTTATCTTCATTTTTTACAGTCCTAAGTATATTAGGACAACATACACTTCTTGTTATTTACTTTTATTATAAATAAAATAACTACTAGGAAATCAACCTAGTAGTATAATTTGTCAACAAAAAAAAAATTCGAAATCAGAAACCCTAACAAGCAAACATAGGGTAAAAATCACAGAATCACAGAATGTTCATGAGAAACGAACACATATGCATGTTAATGGAACATATACTCAAAGACGGACTCAGAATCACAGATTAAAACCAAGAAACTTAGGGCTTTAATCATAATAACTTAGATAAAAATAGATAAACTTAGATAAACGTTTAAACATGATGAAAACCATAGAATAATGCTAAAAATCAGAAGGAAAACCATTTTTAAAAAGGGGTTAAAACCCCTAATTTGAAAATGAAGAGTCATTTTGAAAAAATCGAAAACTCCTTTAAGGAAACAACAGAATTTCATAATATGCCTAGATCTATTACAAATCTAAGAAAATCAAGAGCTGATAGTTATGGTTTCATAGAGATAACCCAAAGAGACAGAGAAACAGCCTTAAAACCATAGGTTCTAGCCGGAGATGGTAGAATCTTTTTTGGACGGTCATGAACGGCCTGAGAATGTCATAAAAATCATGGGAGGTGAGTGAACCACCTTCTGGTTCCTTTGAGGACCTCAAGGCAGCAATACCCGGCGTAGGAAGGAGAGCCATGGGACTGGGGGGGTGGTGAGACCACCATAGTCACCAGCAAGTCGACGGACGGTGAGAACCATTAGGTTCTAGCAGAGACCATTGAGAGGGGTGAGAGAGATGAGAGATGTAACGACGGAGATAATGAGAGGGAAAATGTGATGGGGGAGGGTAGTCTTTAGGGTTAAATAAGGAATGGGGAGATCTGGATTATTGATCAAAATTGATCAACGGACAGGATTAAATCAGGTATTGGGTTGGGTGGATAAGGTATTGGGCCTGGGGTATTTGGACTATTTTAATTGGGTTGGGGACATATGTAATTAGGTTATAATTGAAATGAAAGTGGATATTTGTTAAATATCCAATTAAATTAAATAAAACAATTTATAAAATAGCTAATAATTTTACAAAATGAATTTTATGCATAAAATATAGTTAAAAATGATTACTTAGTATTTTAAAAATACAAAATGATTAATTCTTGGATAAAAAATAATATAAAATCGTATGCTTGGACTATAATTACAAAGTTATTGTAATTATAGCCATAAGGTGCCAATTTGGATAATTATGAAATAATTTGGTCTTAATAGGAAAAAAATAATTAATTAAACCAAGAAAGGCTTTTGAAATCATTTGTAATGCAATTTTATAATTATTTGTTGGAAATAAAATGCTGGATAAATTAATACAAATATAGAAAAATTATTGAAAAATATCAGTTCCTATTGGTACATGATTTTGAAGCTATATATGCAATTTTAAAATATTTTGAGGAAAAATTGGGTATCAACAGAGCCCCCTCATTACCCGGAAAGGATGAAAGAGTTTGTCGGGTAAAGATATGATGGCCAATTTTGACCGAGCGAAACGATTCGAGAGATTTAGGCCGCACCCTGATTTTTGAGCTGCTTACAGGAATCAGGACGTATGTAGTTCCAGATCCATCGGCAAAGTATACCGGTGAAGTCATTACAATAACGGACGCCACATCTAGGGATGGATAACTAGTTTACGAGAATGGTTATGTTTTATATGGCTGGGAGAACTAGAGCGGGATCGCTCCTGCTGGGATAACCGTCGCTTGCCAGGTTACCTGCAAATAAAAGAAATACAAGCGTATACTGTTCATAAATTTAAACATAATTCATGTTCCCGTTGTACTATGAAAGTTGTCTTTGGACGGTTAAGGATGACGTCCTTAGACCATGACGTCCTGGGCCATGAAGTGTTTGATGAGAGATTCGCAAGCCATGAAATGGTGTTCTCAGGCCATGAATATGGTGCCTACGAACAATGACGCCTTTGAATAATGATATGCAAGATTGAGAGATCCTCAAGCCATGACATGGTGTTCTCGGACCATGAAGATGGTGCCTCCGAACTATGAGGCCTTTGGACAAGTTGGCGATATTTTAGCCTATGAGATGCAATGGTATGATGATGACAAGACAAAGCTGAGTCTTGCGAGTTGAAGGGCAGAGCTTAGCCTGAAAGAGAAGCGAAGTAAATAATGCTTGAGAGACAACGCTTAGTCTCGGTGAAAAAGTAAATTGGAGGAAGAGCTTAGCCTCATGAAGGCAGAGATTAGAATTATGCAGATGGAGGTAGAGCTTAACCTCATGCAAAATGGAGACAGGGCTTAGTCCCATGCAAGATGAAGGCATATCTTAGCCTTTTTTTAGTGGAAGGAAGAAGGTTAGCCTTATGCAGAGGAAGGAAGAAAGTTAGCCTTATGCAGATGGAGGTAGAGCTTAACCTCATGCAAATTGGGGACAGAGCTTAATCCCATGTAAGATGAAGGCACAACTTAGCCTTATGCAAAGGGAGGGAAGAAAGTTAGCCTTATGCAAAAGGAGGTAGAGCTTAACCTCATGCAAAATGGAGACAGATCTTAGTCTCATGCAAAATGAAGGCAGAGCTTAGCCTTATGTATATGGAAGGCAGAAGGTTAGCCTTATGCAGAGGAAGGCGAAAAGTTAGCCTTATGCAGATGGAGGCAGAGCTTAGCCTCATGCAGAGGAAGGCAGAGCTTAGCCTCATGCAGAGGAAGGCAGAAAGTAAGCCTTAGGCAGATGGAGGCAGAGCTTAGCCTCATGTAGAAGATTAAATAATAAATGACAGTAAAAGTTTTTAGCTGGTAGTAGATTGTGGTATTGTGGTTGTCGTGAGCATTGTGACTACAGAGCATGTTATCCTTTGTTTTGATAGCAAATGTCGGCAAATGGGCAATGGTTTTCGTGACTTTGAACAGGTTCGTTCTTTGTGCGGAACTTGTGTTGAAATTTGTGACTTCTCTACGTGTTTATTATTTGTTCCTGCATCAAAAGAAAAATCGTGAGTTTTGTAAATGGGGGAGGTCGGTTCGTATTCCTGCCGGCTTTGCTCGACTCATTCTACTTTGTCGGATGATCCAATTCATGTCATCGGGGTAGCGTTCTCTAAACAGAGCTATATTTTTAAAAATATGCATGCTTTTGTAAAGATATAGTACAAGATATATTTTCAAAAAATTTAGATGAACCGACGAACGTGACACGGTCCAAAACATTGCAACCTCTCATGCTACGGAGTTTTGAGGGTCCTCCTCAAAATTCAACCCCAGTTATATGGGTTGACGCTTCTGGCTGTTGTGCATGCGGCGATCGGCTGAACTTGCTTCGAAATTTTGAAGGTCCTCCTCAAAATTCTGCCCCACTTTCCAATTGCGGGGAAAAATGAATTTTTACTGACTTGTGACCGAACCCATAGGGCTGCCTACGTATCCCCTCTTAAACAAGAATCAGGTCAGGCGTAGTTAAGTTTACATCATTTGAGGAATGCATATAGAGTTACACATAGTATCATTTGACTGCATCTGAATTGATTGGCTTTGGCCAAACTTCTCCGTCCATTTCTGCAAGTATAAGTGCTCCTCCTGTCAATACTCGGTGAACCATGTTTGGACCTTGCCAGTTGGGAGAGAATTTCCCTTTGGCTTCATCTAGATGTGGAAAGATCTTCTTTAACACCAGCTGCCCCGGTGTGAACTGTCTCGGCTTGACTCTTTTGTTGAAAGCTCTGGTCATTCTATTCTGATAATGTTGCCCATGGCATACTACATTCATTCTTTTCCCGTCTATGAGGGCCAGTTGCTCATGGGGACTCCTCACCCATTCTACATAGCTGAGCTCAACCTCTTGTATTATTCTCAAGGAAGGAATCTCCACTTCGGTGGGAATAACAGCTTCCATAACGTAAACCAACAAGTAAGGATTTGCCCCAGTTGATGTACGGACTGTGGTGTGATATCCCAGTAAAGACAATGATATCTTTTCATGCCAGTGCTTGTGCTTTTCTATCATCTTCCTCAATATCTTCTTGATGTTCTTGTTGGCGGCTTCTACAACTCCATTCATCTGAGGTCTATAGGCTGTGTAATTCTTGTGCTTGATTTTGAAAGTCTCACACATAGCTTTCATCAGATCACTGTTGAGATTGGAGCCGTTATCGGTGATGATTGACTCTGGGACTCTGAATCGACAAACAATATAATCACGGATAAAGTCTACCACGACTTTCTTAGTCACTGCTTTGTATGATGCTGCTTCGACCCATTTAGTGAAATAATCAATTGCTACCAAGATGAACCTGTTTCCATTGAAGGTGGTAGGCTCGATTGGTCCAATGATGTCCATTCCCCAAGCGGCGAACGGTCACAGTGATCTTGTTGCAGTGAGCTCGTTTGGGGGTACCATTATCATATCTGCATGTACCTGACATCGGTAGCATTTCCGGACATACCGAATGCAGTCCGTTTCCATGGTCATCCAAAAATAACCGTCCCTGAGTATCCTCTTATCCAAGACAAAATTATTCATATGTGGGCCGCAGGTCCCAGCATGTATCGCTTCAAGTAGCATGGAGACTTCCTTTGCATTGACACATCTCAATAATCCCAAATCGGGGGTTCTCCTGTACAAGATTCCTCCACTATGAAAGAAGTTGTTGGACAATGTCCGAAGCATGCGTTTCTGAATGTGATTTGCCAGCTCTAGGTACTCTCCCTTTGCCAAATACTCCTTGATATCGTGGAAGCATGGTTTTCCATCTGATTCCTTTTAATCATGGGTGCAGTAGGATGGCTGGCTATGGATCTTCACCGGAATAGGGTCAATGAAGTTCTTATCTGGATGTTGTATCATGGATGATAGAGTGGCCAATGCATCGGTGAACTCGTTTTTAATTCTAGGGACGTGCCAAAATTCTGTCTTTGTAAACCTCTTTCTCAATTCCTGCACATGGTGCAGATACAGAAGTATCTTGGAATTCTTAGTATCCCATTCCCCTTGTACTTGGTGTATTAGCAGATCTGAATCACCAATAACTAGCAACTCCTGGATGTTCATGTCAATGGACATATTGAGCCCTAGGATGCAGGCTTCATATTCTGCCATGTTGTTGGTGCAGGGGAATCAGATTTTAGCAGATACCGGATAATGTTGACCAGTTTTCGAAGCCAGGACAGCTCCAATGCCGACTCCTTTGAAGTTTGCCGCTCCATCGAGAAACATTCTCCAACCGTCATAGGATTTCACAATGTCTTCTCCTATGAATGACACTTCTTCATCGGGAAAATACATTTTTAAAGGTTTGTATTCTCCATCCACGGGATTCTCTGCAAGATTGTCTGCCAATGCTTGTCCCTTGACTGCTTTCTGAGTCACATATACAATGTCGAACTCACTTAACAGGATTTGCCACTTGGCTAGCTTGCCAGTGGGCATGGGCTTCTGAAAGATGTGCTTCAAGGGATCCATCCTTGATATGAGGTATGTGGTGTAGGTACAGAAGTAATGCCTCGACTTCTGGGCTACCCGGGTTAGAGCACAACAGGTACGTTCCAGTAGAGAATATCGTGCCTCGTATGGAGTGAACTTGTTACTCAGATAACAAATAGCCTGCTCTTTTCTTCATGTCTCATCGTGATACACCAGAACGCAGCCAAAATCTCCATCTAATACCGCGAGGTAGAGTAGCAAAGGTCTACCTGGCTCTGGCGGTACCAAGACTGGCGATGTTGACAAATATTCCTTAATTATGTCAAAGGCTTTTTGAAAGTCCTCGTTCGACTTGGTTGCAGCATCTTTCTTCAGCATCTTGAAGATTGGTTCACATATGACTGTATACTGGGCTATGAACCGGCTGGTGTAGTTAAGGCATCCCAGGAAACTCATCACATCTTTCTTGTTCTTTGGTTGTGGTAACTCTTGGATGGCTTTGACCTTTGGTGGATCCAATTCTACCCCTCTGCGACTGACAATTAACCCAAGTAATTTTCCAGCAGGAACCCCGAATGCACATTTGGTGGGGTTTAACTTTAGGTTGTATTTTCGCAACCTGTTGAAGAACTTCCTTAGATTTGCTATGTGGTTGGTGGCTTTTTGGACTTGATAATGACATCATCCACATACACCTCGATCTCTTTGTGTATCATGTCATGGAAGATAGTGGTCATAGCTCTCAAATAGGTGGCCCCAGTGTTCTTCAGGCCGAATGGCATCATCTTGTAGCAGTACACTCCCCATGACGTAATGAAAGCTGTTTTCTCAGCATCTTCCTCATCCATCCAAATCTGATGGTAACCGGCGAAGCAATCCACGAACGACTGAAGTTCATGGTTGGCACAATTGTCAATCAGGATGTGTATATTTGGAAGAGGGAAATCATCCTTCGGACTGGCCCAGTTGAGATCCCGATAGTCAACACAGACTCTAACCTTCCCATCCTTCTTGGGTACTGGCACGATGTTGGCTAACCATGTCGGATATTCAACCACTCGGAGGACCTTGACGTTGATTTTGTTGGTGACTTCCTCCTTGATTTTCAAACTCATGTCAGGCTTGATCTTTTTGAGTTTTTGCCTTACAGGCGGGCACATTGGATTGGTTGGCAATTTGTGAGCCACAATAGATGTTCTTAGACCAGTCACGTCATCGTACAACCATGCAAATATATCTTTATACTCTTTCAAGAATTGTGTATATTCCTTTCTCCCTGATGGTGACAAATGGATGCTGATATGAGTTTCTTTGACAATTTCTGAATCTCCCAGGTTGACGACCTCAGTCTCGTCCCGGTTGGACTTAGGTTTGTTCTCAAAGTCCTTGACTTCTCTGATAATTTCATCGGGTATATCATTCTCTTCTTCTGAATCGATGTCCTTTTGTTGCATCGTCTCATTGCATGTCACAGTAATTGGTTCATCAAGACAAGTAATAATAATGATGTATAGATAAAGTAATGAGAGAAAAAAAGGTAATAATAAATATTGATTCATAAAAAACATAAAAATGCTTTTGATAAATTGAGTAAATGTTTTTAGAACATGGAAGATCTTATTGTAGAAATGGAAATGCGAAAGGGAAATCGTTTAGCAAATGAGAATAAACAATGCTTGTTCAGCCTTGCTACCCCGGGACTCATCGGGCCCTGGCTATTCTGATAGTCTTAAGGGATGATCCTTTGCTCACGGCTTGAATGGAAGGGCCTTCCTCCTCCTCAACAATGACGCAACAGTCCATATCGTCATCTTCTAGGAATAAATTCTTCAAGGCTGCGAGTGCTTCTTCTTCCTCTGACCACCATATAATATCGACTTGCTGAAAAGTCTGCTCCAGATGTGGTATCAGCTGTTCCAATGGGTAATAAGGAGCGCGCCATGGTGGCGACCAGTTCTTGTACTTATCCCATGTATACTTGTATCCCAACCCAAAAGTGGTTCCATGGCGCTTCAGCTGTATTGACTTGGAAATCCCCTGAAGATTCTCACCGAGTCTTTTGCCAGGCTCGTATCCACTCCAGTTCAGTATGCTTGTGATCTTACTGTCCTACCATTTTTCTTTGTCTATTGCGTTGACCCGTTCGATATGGTGATAGGTTTCTCCACCCAACCTTCTTCTACCTTCATCCACCGGAATGGCCTGGGGACTATAGATAGGGTTGCTTCCATCTCCAGGGATGATCACCTCCTGGTGGTTCCATTCAAATTTCACTTCCTGATGTAGTGTTGATGCCACGTCCCCAGCGACATGTATCCACGGCCGTCCTAATAACAGGTTGTAGGAAGCCGATATGTCTATCACCTGAAAATAAACTTCGAACCACATATGTCCCATTTGCAGACAAAGGCTGATCTCGCCGATGGTGGACCTTTGAGAACCGTCGAAAACTTTCACATTCATCGATCCTTCTCTTATCTCGTTTAGTCCCTTGCCCAGTTTCTTGAGCGTTGTCAATGGATAAATGTTGAGGCTGGATCCCCTGTCAATCAGAATATTGGTGATGAAGTAGTCCTCACATTGCACAGTGATGTGCATCGCTTTGTTATGACTTAATCCTTTAGGTGGTAGCTCGTCCTCGTGGAAAGTGATCTTATGACTCTCCAGCACTTGACCTACTATATTGGCCATTTCCCCGCAGGTGATGTTATTTGGAACATATGATTCGTTCAGCACCTTCATCAAAGCATTTTTGTGCGTTTCCGAATTCTGCAGCAACGACATAATGGATATCTGAGCTGGAGTATTGTTCAACTGATCGATGACTGAGTATTCTTTGGCCTTCACCTTCCTCCAAATATCATCTGGGCCTATCTCAATGATGGGAGGCCTGTTGGAAGCATACTTACTAGACCCTGCCAAGTGTTCAGGCGTATAGACCCTGTCGGTCCTTGTCAACCCCTGTGCAGCCCCAACTTCTTCTATTTTGACTTTGCCCTTTCTTCTTGCTTCAGCCGTGTAATCCCAAGGTACGGACTTATCGTTGAAAGGCGGCGTGGTTGACACTGTCATTGTGATTGGTGCGGCTACTTTCACTTCAAATGGAACAAGTGCCTTAGCAGGCAGCATAACTTCAACCTCGAACGGCACAGGTGCATCTATAGGTGGTGCCGCTTCAAACTCAAATAGGAGTGACGCCATTACCTCGACATTTCCGGATGGATGGATCTGTACTATGATAGGATTAAGAGTGAATGCTGGCTTCTTTGGGTCATCACCTTCTATGATCAACCCGATTTACCCCTCTAGGTCCCAATCTTCTTCTATCTCGATCATATTGATGCCTCTACTCTTATGGTCCGGGAGCAGATTGTTGCGGACATTATGCGTAGATTCCTTTGCTAGAATGGTATCTTATCTTCCAGGGAGCGGCATTCATCGATTGTGTCTTCCTTCATGCCGGAATGGTATGCGCATGTTTTATTTGGATTAACCCATTGAGAGGGATTCTCAGGGGTTACAGCCGGGATAAGAGTGATATAACCAACAACTTTCAGTGTTTCATACAACTAGTCAATAGGCTCAGCAATGGAAGTGTATTGTTTGGGAGGCCTGCGATCAATGTTGGGTCGAGGTCTTGAAACATTTTGGCGAGTAGGGGATGGCTGGAAGTGAGATAGTTGAGAGTTGTAGGTATGGTAAACAGGAGCTGGTTGGGAATATCCGGGAGATTGTGGCTGATAAGTAGGTGGGGGAGATGACTGATATGTTGGTGGAGGTGCTGACTGGTATGTGGGCGAGGGTGCTTGCTATGTTGGTGAAAGTGCTGGCTGATATGTTAACGGGGGTGTTTGGTAGGTTTGATATTTTAGTGGGGATTTAGTTCTCTGTGAAACCATTACAGCTCCCACATCTCTTTTCTTGGACACACCTCCAGATTGCAGGGCCTTGTTCATAGCCTGCAATGCTTCAAAATTGGTAACAATTTTTCTTTGGATCCGTTCCTCAATTCTCTCACCCAACTTGATAACGTCAGAGAATTTGTGGTTCTCAATTACCATCAGCCGCTCATAATACTATGGGTCTTGTGCTCTGTCAAAGAATTTTTTCATCGATTCTTCTTCTAGGGCGGGCCTGACCTTAGCTGATTCAGATCTCCAGCAAGTAGCATACTCGCGAAAAGTTTCCGTGGGTTTCTTTTTAAGATTCTGAATATAGAACACATCCGGAGCATTCTCCGTATTGAACCTGAACTGGTCCATGAAGTCTGATGCCATGTTCACCTAGTTTGACCACTTTTTAGGGTCCTGGCTGATGTACCAAGACAGAGCATCCCCTGTTAGGCTTCTCATAAACAACTTTATGCGAATCTTCTCATCTCTTCCCACTCCAACCAATTTATCACAGTAGGTCCTCAGATGGACCCTCGGATCACCTGTACCATCTAACATCTCAAACTTAGGAGGTTTGTAGCCCTCGGGCAGTTCGACATCGGGCTGTATGCAGAGATCTTCATAGTTTAGCCCTTCAACTCCTTTGCTTCCATAACAACCTTGCACTCGGCTAGTCAGCTTCTTAAGTTCCTCAGCCAAATTCTTAATAAGCATATCCTTTTCACTGGTTTCAGGTGTGTATGAAATTGTTGGGTGGAGTGGGGCAAAGTCTCCACGTAGATGGGGTTGTTGTGATGGCCTGGCGCCTGGGTGTAAAGGTGGTCATTTGTGGAGTTTTGTGGCTCGGGGACGAGTAGTGGAGTATTTATTAGAGTGTGGTGATACGCTCAAATTACACCTTAAAATAGTGTAAAGCGATCGATGTAAAATATAGTAACCCAACAAGGTTGGGTTCGAATCCCACAGGGAATAGGCGTGAAAAGTTTACTTGAACAATGTGAATCTTAACTTAAATCGTATTTTTATTCCGTTAAAGTAACAAGAGTATAGTAATAGATTGGATTGTAATTTTGTGAAATAGTAACAAGTATGATTGAATAAGGTTGTAATTAATTTGATTAACTAAACCAAGGTTGTGTCCCCTTCAATGAAATGTAATGCTGCCGGTGTTAATATGATATATTTCTAATGGAAGGTTCTTGATATGCAAATGATGTCTAAATGAATACCCAATATTTTCCAATAGTTGGGTAGTATTTACTCTTTATGATTTTTTCAAATATAAAAGAGTTGCAATTAAGAGTAATCAATTTATGCAACTAAAACCCACTTATTCGTAAGCGATTCTATTAAACAAGGTTTAAAACCTTGAGTCTTTGATATTTACTTCTACCAAATCCTAACTCACTTTTCCAAGTAAAGAAAGAATTTAATGACACTTGTTAATGTTCGCAACCACTAACAATAAATGAAGAATGAGAAATAAATAAATATCAATCAACCATTATATATATATTCAATGTTGAACACCCATTGACATTACACCCATTTAGGGTCCACAACCTTAGTATTTAGACTTAGCTACACATGCTAAAATACAAAAAGATGAGAATATTAAATGTCATAAAGCTTACAAAGTGCAAGATTCTTCACTCCTAAAGCGTCCAAAAGATGAGAATATTAAAAGCTTGGAATGTAGCTCAAAAACCAGACAAGAATAACCCACAAAACTTCAATAAACGTATTTATAGTGGGCTAAAACTCGGGACCAATTTCGGACAAAAATGCCCCTCCAGGTTAATTATGCGACCGTATATCTGTCGCATAACTGACATGCGGTCCGCATTCTTGACAAAACCATCGCATCTTCGAAACCCTATTTCCAAAGTAGTCGTCGCATTATGGTTATGCGGTCCGCATTGTTGATTTGCAACCGCATAATGTCATCGCATTTCTGGTCGTGGCAACTTCTTCAAGAGGTTTGCGGTCCATTATGCGGCCCGCAAACCTGTTATGCGGTCGCATAGTGGACCGCATATTGTGAACTTGAATTTGGCCAACCAACTGTTAGACTTTGCGGTTCATCTGGCCATTATGCGGACCGCATGTTGGATCTGCGGTCCGCAAATTCACATCTGTGATCGAATTTTCCCTTTTTCTTTTCCTTTTTCGGATTTTTGATTTCATTTACATGTTCTAGAGTACTCCAGCCCCATACACTGGAAAATATTAAAATTACATAAGTATAAAGATAATTGCTTTTAAAACGAGCTAAAATCTATGCAATTTGGTATCGAATGTGCCGAAATTTTCCGGCACATCAACACCCCCAACTTATAAACTCTTGCTTGTCCTCAAGAAACTAAAATGACAGTATCCTATTCTAGACTCCAGCTAAACTATATGAAACAATAGTGACTGTGGACGGTGTTAATTGTCTGTACTACAAGCATGCACTTTTGTTTATTTAACCTTCCTGAACAATCATTATTATTTACAAAGAAACTAATCAACTTGTGAACCTTGAGCCTCGACCAATTTGACAAAACATTACTCTCAGCTGATTGCACGTGCGTTCGAATTCAAGAACTCAACTTCTGTTTAACCTCACAATTCATGTGCCCTCACTATAAAGAAAGTCCAAAACTCACAATATTTATAATGACAACAAAAGGGACGGATTCACAAAGACACTCACTCTCACAAAGAGTTTCAAGTGTTACAACATGCCATACCATAGGCTTGCCCTTATTTTAATTCAACGCTTTATTCTAAGAACGTTCGGTTGGAGATCCCATAAGGACTTTTTTAACTTGTAATGTAGGTTTAGGGAAGGGTCAGATGAACATTTGGGTACAAGTGACTACACAATCCTTGAACACTACTCACATTTTTCTTTCTTGTTGCCCTTTGCTTCTTTTGAAACCACATAGCCCTCATTGGCTCCTAGTTACCAACATCGAACCACCTTAAATACCTCTCTACTTTTCTTCACGGCTCCATAATTGTATATACACACACATTTTGTTTTTCTTTTTCTTCTTTTCTCTTTTATTTTTTGTCACGACCCGAAATCCCACCTTCGGCCATGACTGCGTCTAACGTTGAATCCGCTAGACAAGCCAACGTTTGAACTAGATAAAATTCATTAACAACTAAAACGAACAAGGTAACTAAGGCATCGATGGTAAACAATATGAAAGTTAACAAATTACCAACAATAATATAACAACTCCAAAATAAAACCCATATACAAATCCCAGAACTGGTGTCACATACTCACGAACTGTCCAAGAGATTACTAAATCAAAGGTCTGAAAATAAGTACATATGACTGTCTTTGAACTATAAGATAAGACAGAGCTGAAAGTGAAGGGTAGAAGGTGACGCCAAGGCCCACGAACGTCTGCGGGTCTACCTCGATGTCTCCTGAATGAACTGATGGAATGCTCCCTTGTCAGTGACCACTGGGTCCGGCTGCATAGTCTGCACCACATAAAGAAGTGCAGTTGTAGCATCAGTACAACCGACCCCATGTACTGAGTAAGTGCCGAGCCTAACCTCGGAGAAGTAGTGACGAGGCTAGGACCGACAACAGTATATGTACCTGTGCAGTTCTATAAAATAACAGGAAAATATTGACAGAAATAGGCAAGTAAAACAGATGCGGGGAGAACATGCAGGGGGTAATAGGGGCAACAAAATGCTAGAACAATATAACAGAGCAATAACTTGAGTGTAAAAATAATAAGGCAGGAATTAAACGTCTCAGGACAGATAATGAACAGCAAAAGGCATGGCATGTCCACTCGTGCATAATCTCACAATCTCTCGGCACGACATGTCCCCTCGTGCATAAATAGCAACACTCGGCACGGAATGTCCCCTCGTGCAATAAATAATCAATGATCAACACGGCATGTCCCCTCGTGTGAGAAATAACAAGCAATCAGCACGACATGTCCCCTCGTGCATAAATAGCAACACTCGGCACGGAATGTCCCCTCGTGCAATAAATAATCAATGATCAACACGGCATGTCCCCTCGTGTGAGAAATAACAAGCAATCAGCACGACATGTCCCCTCGTGCAATAAATAATAAACGATCAGCACGGCATGTCCCCTCATGGGATAAATAATAAACGATCAGCACGACATATCCCCTCGTGCGATAAATAATAAACGATCAGCACGACATGTCCTCTCGTGCGATAAATAATAAATGATCAACACGGCATGTCCCCTTGTGTGATAAATAATAAACAATAAGCACGGCATGGCCCCTCGTGCGATAAATAATAAACGATCAGCACGACATGTCCTCTCGTGCGATAAATAATAAATGATCAACACGGCATGTCCCCTTGTGTGATAAATAATAAACAATAAGCACGGCATGGCCCCTCGTGCGATAAATAATATAAAAGCAGCAATATAGTGTGAAAATCAACAATAAGAAGTCTCAAGCGTATGAAAATACTCAATAAAATTTGATCGTCCCAGCAAGGGACTCAGCTATAACCAACCTCGCATTAGAAATACAATTTCAACAGTAAAAGCTTCAACAGAAACAAATAACACAATAACTCCCCATGTCATGAAACAACATCATGGTATCACTTTTAAATCACCAATTACTCATAGTACAGAGAATATTAAGAACACGGTACGATTCATCACAATTGACTCACGGGCACGCTTGACCGCAACATATAGGAACTCGTCACCCCACCTATACGTTGGACATGAATCACACATAGCAAATAAGACTCTATACCTAATCCCTCAAGCTAAGGTTAGGCCAAACACTTACCTCGGCTCCAAAAAAGCAAGTCAAGCCTCAATCACAGCCTTGCCTCTCGAATCCAACTCCAAAATGATACTATCTAGACATAATTGACGTAATAACATCAATAATTATTCAATAACTCAATCCCCAAGGCCTAATTATACATTTTCTATCATTCTTCCAAAAATACTAAAATTCGACCCCGAGCTCGCTTGGTCCAAACTCGAGGTTCGGACCAAAACCCGATCACCCATAACCCGACGAGTTAGAATATATAATTTGTTTCAAGATCCGACCCCAAATTGAGGTTGAATTCCCAAAAATTCCATAAACCTAACTCTACCCAAAAACCCCTAATTCCTACCTTGTTTTCATGATTTTAGGCCTAGGTTGTGGTGATTAGGAAGGAAAATGGAAGAAATTGGTGTTAGGAACACTTACCCAAATGGTTATGGAGGAGAAAATGGCTTGGAGGTCTTCAATTGGGCTTGGAGAAGAAGAATGAAGTGAAAATTGTGAAAAATCCCGTATGGTATTCTGTTTTGGGGTATTTTAATAACTGGGAAAAAATACCTTTCGGGTTCGCGGGCCCCTGTCCGCGTTCGCGAAGGGTTGACTAACCTGACCTACGCGTTCGCGAGTCCTTGGCTGTGTTCGCGTAGTTTGACTCCACTGGCCTACGCGTTTGCGAGCATAGGGTCGTGTTCGCGAAGAACAAACTACCCAGCCCCCCCAAACCCCAGCCTAACACTACGCGTTCGCACCCTTGGGGACGCGTTCGTGTAGAAGCACTGTCCAGTGCTCCGCGTTCGCGTCTTCCTCTACGCTTTCGCGTAGAGTAAAATCCTAGGCCACAATAATTACCCTTCGCGTTCGTGAGCCCTTGGCCGCGTTCGCGAAGGGTATTACACCAGACACCAGCAAATCATCAAAAACACCAGATTTTTACACTTTAACTCACCCCGTTAGCTACCCAAAACTCACCCGAGCCCTCGGGTCTCAAAACCAAAACCACACACGACTCCCAAAACTGTCACGACCCAAAAACCCGGTTCAGGTCGTGATGGCACCTAACGGCGAGGTTAGGCAAGCCAACATATGAATCCTTATGAGATACTACCCAAGAACTCGATATTCCAGTTATTTACAATTTACAACAAATATAATGCGGAATATAACATCGATATGAGGTAGGGTCGTAGATACAAGCTGAGCCACAACTAGGCCAAATATATACAACCCCGAACCCAAACATAACTACAACAAGTGTGCGCCGGGACTAGTGTCACAGTGTCAACGGGCGGCTACATAGATACATCAACTGAAATATATATACAAAAATACAAGCCGCAGTCTGAAACAAAACTATGAGCAAAATGAAACTAGAAGGCTCAAAAGGTGCTGTCAGGATGACGCCAAGAAGACAGCTCACCGTATGGAGTGACACCGCGATCAGTATCTATCAGCAGACGGGCGACCAGACTCAACACCTGCACAATTAAGTGCAGAAAAGAAAAGAAAGTGCGGCATGAGTACCTATAAACAAATATGTACCCAATGAGTATCCCGACTAAACTGGTAAAGAGTAGTGACGAGAGGTAGAATATATACTCACTAAGGTCCAGTACATAATAAAATAAGGTACATACCGAGCAATAAATCATGTAAGAAAAATACATCAAGTAAGGACATGTAATCAACAAACATGTAACTGATCTTAAACATAACCTTTCTTTGTAAACTGATCATATGTATCACTTGTTTTCCGTCTCATTATCTGAAATGTCTTATCTTATTATCTCAATTGTTCACTTTCCAGTACTCAGTACCGTTTCTCAACTCACCATCGTACGATCCCAACTCAATGCAAATGCTGATGAATGCAAATGTGTATATACATATATATATCCGACACGGACAAGACTATCGGCCGAAGTCATAAGGGTGGGTCATAAGGACTGACTCGGTCATAAAGCTCCACACGCTCGCGAATCATACCTGCGACTCGTGCGCTGACTCGATAAAATCTCCACGATCGCGAATCATCCATGCGACTCGTGGGCAAATATCTCTCCCTGCTCGCGAATCATTCATGCGACTCAGGGGCCAATGACATATATATATAATCTCCCGATCACGAATCATACCTGTGACTCGGGGCCAATGATGCAAAGTAAAACCCTCCCCGATCACGAATCATACCTGTGACTCGGTGGCCAATGAAAATAGTAGTATAATTCTTTCCTGATCACGAATCAAACCTGTGACTCAGGAGCTGGTAAAATAAGTCTGATTTCTCCCTGATCACGAATCAAACCTGTGACTCAGGGGCTGATGAAAATATAAGTGTTATTCCTCCCTGATCACGAATCAAACTTGTGACTCAGGGGCTAATGAAAATATAAGTTCTCCCCGATCACGAATCATACCTGTGACTCGGGGGCCATGAATGTATGAATGCGTATATAAGTGTATATGTAGACACCATGGTACCGACTCATCAATGCTCAACGGGATCGGATATTCGCATCTCTCTTGATAGTCAAAGTTAGTATTTTATCTCATATTATCCTATTTTCACATAATATCACCATGGTGGAATAATTCAAGTACAGGAAGGATTTACAACCACCTTCGTTTCGCTCAGTAGCTTAGGATTTGGATTTACCTCGTTTACTCCGTTCTCTTTATCAATTATATCAGGAGTAACACAATTAATCAATTGATGAAATTCATAATTCTTATCCGAATTATATGTACATTTAATTCAAAGCTATCATAGCTCCATTTCATCATATACCGGCAAATAACTTGTACAAAGAATCATATAATATCAAACAAATAGCTAGAACATGCTCGTGGGTCCTACGGCTACCCAACATACAGTATAGATGCCACGTAC
The DNA here is from genome assembly GCA_005239495.1 of Nicotiana undulata. Lineage (NCBI taxonomy): Eukaryota > Viridiplantae > Streptophyta > Magnoliopsida > Solanales > Solanaceae > Nicotiana > Nicotiana undulata. The sequence continues at coordinate 2,763 of ML294813.1, read as the reverse complement.
GGACTCTCATCACGTGGTACGCACGCAACCCCCTCAACAGTCACAATTAGCAACAAGGAGCCTAGGGGACGTTTCCCCCTTACAAAGTTTGGAAAAGAGACTCACCTGGACAAGTACTCCTCTGGTCAACGGACCAATCAACAAGACGCACGAATCCTCCAAATTACCTTCGATCGCTCGCAACTAGCCAAAAACACATAATTATATCAATTTAGGAGGAATCGAGGAGGATTTATCAAAGATTTCCCTTAAAACATATTCTTTACGTACTTGGAATATTTAACTCCGAGCCTCGGCGTCTGGAAAAATACGATTCTTGAAAAAATTCGCTATACGTCGCCTAAGGATCAAGATTAACTCAATTAATCATCCTATAACATCCCAAAAATCAGAAATTCAATTTTTCTCAAAACCCTCTATTTTTCCCAACATTTCTTATGAATTCCTATGAATTTGGAGGTGGAAATTCCCAAAGAATTGAAGAATTTAACATGCGGAGGCCAAAGAATCACTTACCTGAGGTAATTAGGCTGAAATCACGTTCTGGAGCTCTTGGGGTAGGCAACAATGGAGGAAAAATCTGTTTTTGGGAAGAAGATTCACGAAATGGGCTATTTATAGGACTGCCCAGCACTTTCTGCACCTGCGACCTTTGGATCGCAAGTGCGGACTCGCACCTGCGGGAAATGGGTCGCGCCTGCGATGGCCTGGGCCCTGGGGAATGGTCGTGCCTGCGGAGCCTGGTCCCCTCCTGCGGAGCCGCGCCTGCGAGATCAAGGCCGCCCCTGCGGAGCCGCGCCTGCGAGAACAAGGCCGCTCCTGCGGCTGGAGCCGCGCCTGTGATGGGAAGGCCACTGGTGCGAGCCTCGCGCCTGCGGCTCATGGACCGCAGGTGCGGTCACACCAGAAAATTCCCACCAGGTATGCAAATTGCTGGTTTTTGACCCCGATCGGGTTCAGGGAGACCACTGGGCCCACCCGAGCCCTCGACAAATTATACCAAAAAGTCCCAAATAAAAAGACGGAGTTGCTCGAGCTCCCAGAACACTACAAACATCATCCAAACTATAAATCACTCTCCAACACCCCTTAGTTCCAAACTTAAGATTTCTAGAAAATTTCAATGGCTCACCAATACGCCGAACGGGTCTATATTTCTCGGAATGACCCCAAATTTTGCGGACAAGTCATAAATGACTATACGGAACTATCACTAGTTCCGCAATTCTATTTGGACCCTGATATCAAAAGGTCCAATTCCAGGCTGAATTCTAAATCTTATGAAATCCTGAATTCCAGTTCAGGTGGATAAATACTCCCGAGTCATCAGAAACCCGAGGCGAACACACTCCCAAGTCCGAATTCATCATCCGGAGCTGCTGGAGCTGACAGAACTCGATTCCGAGGTCGTAAGCTCAAAATGCTGCTCAGAATAAAAATTAGCCAAATAGGCTAGCCTTCAGGAACCAAGTGTTCCTGAACTGGCCAAATCACTTCTGTATCTCGAACTACCTGCCCACACAAATCATAAGGCACGAGTAGCCGCTATGGAAAGAGTCATTCATGGGAACGGAGTCCCAACACACAAAACAATCGGTTGGGTCGTTACATTCTCCCCCTCTTAAACAAACGTTCGACCTCGAACGGGTCTAGAATTGTACCTGATGTGCTGAATAGTTGTGGGTATCTGTCCCGCATATCCTGCTCGGACTCCCAAGTCGCCTCCTCAATTGGTTGGCCCCTCCACTGGACCTTAACCGCTGAAACT
>ML294810.1:0-19947 GCA_005239495.1 Nicotiana undulata | reverse complement strand
AACCTCGGAAGGCAGAATGGTAGCCTTAAGCAGAGCAGGTGCAGATGGAGACGCGTTTAGTCTACAAAGGCAGAATGGAAGCCTTATGCAAGAATGCAATGCAGATGGAGACATCCTTTAGCCTCGAAAGACAGAATGGTAGCCTTATGTAGAGCAGGAGGAGACAGCGTTTAGTCTCCAAAGGCAGAATAGCAGCCTTATGCAAGAATGCAATGCAGATGGAGACATCCTTTAGCCTCGAAAGGAAGAATGGTAGCCTTATGCAAGAATGCGATGCAGATGGAGAGAACATTTAGTCTCGCAAGGCAGAATGGTAGCCTTATGCAGAGCAGGTGCAGACAACGTTTAGTCTCGAAAGGCAAAATGGTAGCCTTATGCAATAATGCGATGCAGATGGAGACCTCGTTTAGTCTCGGAAGGCAGAATGGTAGCCTTATGCAAGAGTGCGATGCAGATGATAAAAGAGATCCTTAGCCCATGACATGGTGTTCTCGGGCTATGAAGATGGTGCCTCCAAACTATGACGCCTTTGGATAGGTTGGCGATATTTCAGCCCTTTAAGATGCAATAGTATGATGCTAACAAGACAGAGCTTAGTCTTGCGAATTAAAGGGGCAGAGCTTAGCCTAAAACGAAAGGGAAATAAATAATGCTTGATACATCAGTGGTGTCAGAAATCAAATTGGAGGCAGATCTTAGCCTCGAAAGGCAGAATGGTAGCCTTATGCAGGGATGCGAATGCAGGTGGGGGTAGAGCTTAACCTCGGAAGGCAGAAAGGTAGCCTTATGTAGAGTAGGTGCATATGGAGACAGCGTTTAGTATTAGAAGGCAAAATGGTAGCCTTATGCAGAGCAAGTGCAGATGGAGACGCGTTTAGTCTCAGATGGCATAATGGTAGCCTTATGCAAGAATGCAATGCATATGGAGACATCGTTTAGTCTCGAAAGGCAGAATGGTAGCCTTATGCAAGAATGCGATGCAGATGGAGACAACGTTTATTCTCACAAGGCAGAATGGTAGCCTTATGCAAAAATGCGATGTAGATGGAGACAACATTTAGTCTTAGAAGTAAGAATTGTAGCCTTATGCAAGAATGCGATGCAGATGGAGACAACATTTAGTCTCAGAAGGAAGAATTGTAGACTTATGCAAGAATACGATGCAGATGGAGACAACGATTAGTCTCGGAAGGCAGAATGGTAGCCTTATGCAAGAATGCGATGCAGATAGAGACAACGTTTATTCTCACAAGGCAGAATGGTAGCCTTATGCAAGAATGCGATGCAGATGGAGACAACATTTAGTCTCAGAAGGAAGAATTGTAGCCTTATGCAACAATGCGATGCAGATGGAGACAACGTTTAGTCTCGGAAGGCAGAATGGTAGCCTTATGCAAGAATGCGATGCAGATGGAGACAACGTTTAGTCTCGCAAGGCAGAATGGTAGCCTTATGCAAGAATGCGATGCAGATGGAGACAACATTTAGTCTCAGAAGGAAGAATTGTAGCCTTATGCAACAATGCGATGCAGATGGAGACAACGTTTAGTCTCGGAAGGCAGAATGGTAGCCTTATGCAAGAATGCGATGCAGATGGAGACAACGTTTAGTCTCGGAAGGCAGAATGGTAGCCTTATGCAGGAATGCGATGCAGATGATAAAAGAGATCCTTAGCCCATGACATGGTGTTCTCGGGCTATGAAAATGGTGCCTCCGAACGATGACGCCTCTGTATAGGTTGGCGATATTTCAGCCCATGAAGCTGCAAAAGTATGATGCTAACAAGATNGTTTAGTCTCAGAAGGCAGAATGGTAACCTTATGCAGAGCAGGTGCATACGGAGACAGCATTTAGTCTCGAAAGACAGAACAGTAGCCTTATGCAAGAATGCGATGCAGATGGAGACAACGTTTAGTCCTAGAAGGAAGAATGGTAGCATTATGTAAGAATGCGATGCAGATGGAGACATCATTTAGTCTCGCAAGGCACAATGGTAGCCATATGCAAGAAAGCGATGCAGATGGAGACAACATTTAGTCTCGGAAGGCAGAATGGTAGCCTTATGCAAGAATGCGATGCAGATGGAGAGAACGTTTAGTCTCGCAAGGCAGAATGGTAGCCTTATGCAATAATGCGATGCAGATGGAGACAACGTTTATTCTCGCAAGGCAGAATGGTAGCCTTATGCAAGAATGCGATGCAGATGGAGACAACATTTAGTCTCAGAAGGAAGAATTGTAGCCTTATGCAACAATGCGATGCAGATGGAGACAACGTTTAGTCTCGGAAGGCAGAATGGTAGCCTTATGCAAGAATGCGATGCAGATGGAGACAACGTTTAGTCTCGGAAGGCAGAATGGTAGCCTTATGCAAGAATGCGATGCAGATGGAGACAACGTTTAGTCTCGGAAGGCAGAATGGTAGCCTTATGCAAGAATGCGATGCAGATGGTGACAACGTTTAGTCTTAGAAGGCAGAATGGTAGCCTTATGCAAGAATGCGATGCAGATGGAGACAGTGTTTAGTCTCGGAAGTAAGAATGGTAGCCTTATGCAAGAATGCGATGTAGATGGAGATATCGTTTAGTCTCGGAAGGCAGAATGGTAGCCTTACGCAAGAATGCGATGCAGATGAAAACAACGTTTAGTCTCGGAAGGCAGAATGGTAGCCTTACGCAAGAATGCGATGCAGATGAAAACAACGTTTAGTCTCGGAAGGCAGAATGGTAGCCTTATGCAGGAACGCGATGCAGATGATAAAAGAGATCCTTAGCCCATGACATGGTGTTCTCAGGCTATGAAAATGGTGCCTCCGAACGATGACGCCTCTGTATAGGTTGGCGATATTTCAGCCCATGAAGATGCAAAAGTATGATGCTAACAAGACAGAGCTTAGTCTTTCAAATTAAAAGGGTAGAGCTTAGCCTGAAACGAAAGCGAAATAAATAATGCTTGATACATCAGTGGTCTCAGAAATCAAATTTGAGGCAGAGCTTAGCCTCGGAAGGCAAAATGGTAGCCTTATGCAGGGATGCGAATGCAGATGGAGGTAGAGCTTAACCTCGGAAGTCAAAAAGGTAGCCATATGTAGAGAAGGTGCAGATGGAACACAGTTTAGTCTCAGAAGGCAGAATGGTAACCTTATGCAGAGCAGGTGCATACGTAGACAGCATTTAGTCTCGAAAGACAGAACGGTAGCCTTATGCAAGAATGCGATGCAGATGGTGACAACGTTTAGTCTTTGAAGGCAGAATGGTAGCCTTATGCAAGAATGCGATGCAGATGGAGACAACGTTTAGTCCTAGAAGGAAGAATGGTAGCCTTATGTAAGAATGCGATGCAGATGGAGACATCATTTAGTCTTGCAAGGAAGAATGGTAGCCATATGCAAGAAAGCGATGCAGATGGAGACAACATTTAGTCTCGGAAGGCAAAATGGTAGCCTTATGCAAGAATGAGATGCAGATGGAGACATCGTTTAGTCCCGGAAGGCAGAATGGTAGCCTTATGCAAGAATGCGATGCAGATAGATACAACGTTTAGTTTCGGAAGGCAGAATGGTAGCCATATGCAAGAATGCGATGCAGATGGAGACAACGTTTACGCTTAGAAGGCAGAATGGTAGCCTTATGCAAGAATGCGATGCAGATGGAGACAGTGTTTAGTCTCGGAAGTAAGAATGGTAGCCTTATGCAAGAATGCGATGTAGATGGAGATATCGTTTAGTCTCGGAAGGCAGAATGGTAGCCTTACGCAAGAATGCGATGCAGATGAAAACAACGTTTAGTCTCGGAAGGCAGAATGGTAGCCTTATGCAGGAACGCGATGCAGATGATTAAAGAGATCCTTAGGCCATGACATGGTGTTCTCGGGCTATGAAGATGGTGCCTCTGAACGATGACGCCTTTGGATAGGTTGGCGATACTTTAGCCCATAAAGATGAAATAGTATGATGCTAACAAGACATAGCTTAGTATTGCAAATTAAAGGGGTAAAGCTTAGCCTGAAACGAAAGCGAAATGAATAATGCTTGATACAATATTGGTCTCAGAAATCAAATTGGAGGCAAAGCTTAGTCTCGGAAGGCAGAATGGTAGTCTTATGCAGGTATGCGAATGCAGATGGAGGTAGAGCTTACCCTCGGAAGGCAAAAAGGTAGCCTTATGCAGAGCAGGTGGAGATGGAGACACCGTTTAGTCTCGGAAGGCAGAATGGTAGCCTTATGCAGAGCAGGAGCAGACAATGTTTAGTCTCGGAAGGCAAAATGGTAGCCTTATGCAAGAATGCAATGCAGATGGAGACATCATTTAGTCTCGGAAGGCAGAATGGTAGCCTTATGCAAGAGTGCGATGCAGATGGAGACAACATTTAGTCTCAGAAGGAACAATGGTAGCTTTATGCAAGAATGCGATGCAGATGGAGACAACGTTTAGTCTCGGAAGGCAGAATGGTTGCCTTATGCAAGAATGCGATGTATATGGAGACAACGTTTAGTCTTGGAAGGAAGAATGGTAGCCTTATGCAAGAATACGATGCGGATGATAAAAGAGATCCTTAGGCCATGACATGGTGTTCTCGGGCTATGAAGATGGTGCCTCCAAACGATGACGCCTTTGGATAGGTTGGTGATATTTCAGCCCATGAAGATGCAAAAGTATGATGCTAACAAGACAGAGCTTAGTCTGGTGAATTAAAGGGGAAGAGCGTAGCCTGAAACGAAAGTGAAATGTATTATGCTTGATACACTAGTGGTCTCAGAAATCAAATTGGAGGCAGAGCTTAGCCTCGAAAGGTAGAATGGTAGCCTTACGCAGGGATGCGAATGCAGATTGAGGTAGAGCTTAACCTCGGAAGGCAGAAAGGTAGCCTTATGCAAAGTAGGTGCAGATGGAGACAACGTTTAGTATTAGAAGGCAGAATGGTAGCCTTATGCAGAGCAGGTGCAGATGGAGACGCGTTTAGTCTCAGAAGGAATAATGGTAGCCTTATGCAGGGATGCGAACGCAGATAGGGGTAGAGCTTAGCCTCAGAAGGCAGAATGGTAGCCTTATGCATAGCAGGTGCAGATGGAGACGCGTTTAGTCTCAAAAGGCAGAATTGTAGCTTTATGCAAGAATGCTATGCAGATGGAGACATCCTTTAGCTCGAAAGGCAGAATGGTAGCCTTATGCAAGAATGCGATGCAGATGGAGAGAACGTTTAGTCTCGCAAGGCATAATGGTAGCCTTATGCAAGAATGCGATGCAGATGGAGACAAAGTTTATTCTCGCAAGGCAGAATGGTAGCCTTATGCAAGAATGCGATACAGATGGAGACATAGTTTAGTCTCGAAAGGGATAATGGTAGCCTTATGCAGGCATGCGATGCAGATGATAAAAGAGATCCTTAGGCCATGACATGGTGTTCTCGGTCTATGAAGATGGTGCTTCCAAACGATGACGCCTTTGGATAGGTTGGTGATATTTCAGCCCATGAAGATGCAAAAGTATGATGCTAACAAGACAGAGCTTAGTCTGGTGAATTAAAGGGGAAGAGCTTAGCCTGAAACGAAAGTGAAATGTATTATGCTTGATACAGTAGTGGTCTCAGAAATCAAATTGGAGGAAGAGCTTAGCCACGAAAGGTAGAATGGTAGCCTTACGCAGGGATGCGAATGCAGATTGAAATAGAGCTTAACCTCGGAAGGCAGAAAGGTAGCCTTATGCAAAGTAGGTGCAGATGGAGACGCGTTTAGTCTCAGAAGGAAGAATGGTAGCCTTATGCAGGGATGCGAACGCAGATAGGGGTAGAGCTTAGCCTCTGAAGGCAGAATGGTAGCCTTATGCAGAGCAGGTGCAGATGGAGACGCGTTTAGTCTCAAAAGGCAGAATTGTAGCCTTATGCAAGAATGCTATGCAGTTGGAGACATCCTTTAGCTCGAAAGGCAGAATGGTAGCCTTATGCAAGAATGCGATGCAGATGGAGAGAACGTTTAGTCTCTCAAGGAAGAATGGTAACCTTATGCAAGAATGCGATGCGGATGGAGACAACGTTTATTTTCGCAAGGCAGAATGGTAGCCTTATGCAAGAATGCGATGCAGATGGAGAGAACGTTTAGTCTCTCAAGGAAGAATGGTAACCTTATGCAAGAATGCGATGCAGATGGAGACAACGTTTAGTCTCGAAAGGCAGAATGGTAGCCTTATGCAGGAATGCGATGCATATGATAAAAGAGATCCTTAGCCCATGACATGGTGTTCTCGGGCTATGAAGATGGTGCCTCCGAACGATGACGCCTCTGGATAGGTTGGTGATATTTCAGCCCATGAAGATGCAAAAGTATGATGCTAACAAGACAGAGCTTAGTCATGCGAATTAAAGGGGCAGAGCTTAGCCTGAAACGAAAGCGAAATAAATAATGCTTGATACATCAGTGGTCTAAGAAATCAAATTGGAGGCAGATCTTAGCCTCGAAAGGCAGAATGGTAGCCTTATGCAGGGATGCGAATGCAGGTGGGGGTAGAGCTTAACCTGGGAAGGCAGAAAGGTAGCCTTATGCAGAGTAGGTGCATATGGAGACAGCATTTAGTATTAGAAGGCAGAATGGTAGCCTTATGCAGAGCAGGTGCAGATGGAGACGCGTTTAGTCTCAGAAGGCATAATGGTAGCCTTATGCAAGAATGCAATGCAGATGGAGACATCGTTTAGTCTCGAAAGGCAGAATGGTAGCCTTATGCAAGAATGTGATGCAGATGGCGACAACATTTAGTCTCGGAAGGAAGAATTGTAGCCTTATGCAAAAATGCGATGCAGATGCAGTCAAAATTTAGTCTCAGAAGGCAGAGTGGTAGCCTTATGCAAGAATGCGATGCAGATGGAGACAACATTTAGTCTCAAAAGGCAGAATGGTAGCCTTATGCAGGAATGCGATGCAGATGATAAAAGAGATCCTTAGCCCATGACATGGTGTTCTCGGGCTATGAAGATGGTGCCTCCGAACTATGACGCCTTTGGATAGGTTGGCGATATTTCAGCTCTGTAAGATGCAATAGTATGATGCTAACAAGACAGAGCTTAGTCTTGCGAATTAAAGGGGCAGAGCTTAGCCTAAAACGAAAGGGAAATAAATAATGCTTGATACATCAGTGGTGTCAGAAATCAAATTGGAGGCAGATTTTAGCCTCGAAATGCAGAATGGTAGTCTTATGCAGGGATGCGAATGCAGGTGGGGGTAGAGCTTAACCTCAGAAGGCAGTAAGGTAGACTTATGCAGAGTAGGTGCATATGGAGACAGCGTTTAGTATTAGAAGGCAGAATGGTAGCCTTATGCAGAGCAGGTGCAGATGGAGACGCATTTAGTCTCTGAAGGCATAATGGTAGCCTTACGCAAGAATGCAATACAGATGGAGACATCGTTTAGTCTCGAAAGGGAGAATGGTATCCTTATGCAAGAATGCGATGCAGATGGAGACAACGTTTATTCTCACAAGGCAGAATGGTAGCCTTATGCAAGAATGCGATGTAGATTGAGACAATATTTAGTCTCAGAAGGAAGAATTGTAGCCTTATGCAAGAATGCGATGCAGATGGAGACAACGTTTATTCTCACAAGGCAGAATGGTAGCCTTATGCAAGAATGCGATGTAGATTGAGACAATATTTAGTCTCAGAAGGAAGAATTGTAGCCTTATGCAAGAATGCGATGCAGATGGAGACAACGTTTAGTCTCAGAAGGCAGAATGGTAGCCTTATGCAGAATGCGATGCAGATGATAAAAGAGATCCTTAGCCCATGACATGGTGTTCTCGGGCTATGAAGATGGTGCCTCCAAATTATGACGCCTTTGGATAGGTTGGCGATATTTCAGCCCTTTAAGATACAATAGTATGATGCTAACAGGACAGAGCTTAGTCTTGCGAATTAAAGGGGCAGAGCTTAGCCTAAAACGAAAGGGAAATAAATAATGCTTGATACATCAGTGGTGTCAGAAATCAAATTGGAGGCAGATCTTAGCCTCGAAAGGCAGAATGGTAGCCTTATACAGGGATGCGAATGCAGGTGGGGGTAAAGCTTAACCTCGGAAGGCAGAAAGGTAGCCTTATGCAGAGTAGGTGCATATGGAGACAGCGTTTAATATTAGAAGGCAAAATGGTAGCCTTATGCAGAGCAGGTGCAGATGGAGACGCGTTTAGTCTCAGAAGGCATAATGGTAGCCTTATGAAAGAATGCAATGCATATGGAGACATCGTTTAGTCTCGAAAGGCAGAATGGTGCCTTATGCAATAATGCGATGCAGATGGAGACAACGTTTATTCTCACAAGTCAGAGCTTAGTCTTGCAAATTAAAGGGGAAGAGCTTAGCCTGAAACGAAAGCGAAATAAATAATGCTTAGCCTCGGAAGGCAGAGCTTAGCCTGAAACGAAAGCGAAATAAATAATGCTTAGCCTCGGATACATCAGTGGTCTCTGAAATCAAATTTGAGGCAGAGCTTAGCCTCGGAAGGCAGAATGGTAGCCTTATGCAGGGATGCGAATGCAGATGGAGGTGTAGCTTAACCTCGAAAGTCAGAAAGGTAGCCTTATGTAGAGAAGGTGCAGATGGAGACAATGTTTAGTCTCAGAAGGCAGAATGGTAACCTTATGCAGAGCAGGTGCATACAGAGACAGCATTTAATCTTAGAAGGCAGAATGGTAGCCTTATGTAGAGCAGGAGGAGACAGCGTTTAGTCTCGCAAGGCAGAATGGTAGCCTTATGCAAGAAAGCGATGCAGATGGAGACAATGTTTAGTCTCGGAAGGCAGAATGGTAGCCTTATGCAAGAGTGTGATGCATATGGAGACATCGTTTAGTCCCGGAAGGCAGAATGGTAGCCTTATGGAAGAATGCGATGCAGATGGAGACAACGTTTAGTCTCGGAAGGCATAATGGTAGCCATATGCAAGAATGCGATGCAGATGGAGACAACGTTTAGTCTTAGAAGGTAGAGTGGTAGCCTTATGCAAGAATGCGATGCAGATGGAGACATCGTTTAGTTTCGGAAGGCAGAATGGTTGCCTTATGCAAGAATGCGATGCATATGGAGACAGCGTTTAGTTTCGGAAGGCAGAATGGTAGCCATATGCAAGAATGCGATGCAGATGGAGACAACGTTTAGTCTCGGAAGGCATAATGGTAGCCATATGCAAGAATGCGATGCATATGGAGACAACGTTTAGTCTTACAAGGCAGAATGGTAGCCTTATGCAAGAATGCGATGCAGATGGAGACAGCGCTTAGTCTCGGAAGGAAGAATGGTAGCCTTATGCAAGAATGCGATGTAGATGGAGACATCGTTTAGTCTCGGAAGGCAGAATGGTAGCCTTATGCAAGAATGCGATGCAGATGGAGACAGCGTTTAGTTTCGGAAGGCAGAATGGTAGCCTTATGGAAGAATGCGATGCAGATGGAGACAACGTTTAGTTTCGAAAGGCAGAATGGTAGCCATATGCAAGAATGCGATGCATATGGAGACAACGTTTACTCTCGTAAGGCAGAATGGTAGCCATATGCAAGAATGCGATGTAGATGGAGACATCGTTTAGTCTCGGAAGGCAGAATGGTAGCCTTATGCAAGAATGCGATGCAGATGGAGACAACGTTTAGTCTCGGAAGGCAGAATGGTAGCCTTATGCAAGAATGCGATGCAGATGGAGACAACGTTTAGTCTCGGAAGGCAGAATGGTAGCCTTATGCAGGAATGAGATGCAGATGATTAAAGAGATCCTTAGGCCATGACATGGTGTTCTCGGGCTATGAAGATGGCGCCTCTGAACGATGACGCCTTTGGATAGGTTGGCGATACTTTAGCCCATGAAGATGAAATAGTATGATGCTAACAAGACATAGCTTAGTCTTGCGAATTAAAGGGGTAAAGCTTAGCCTGAAACGAAAGCGAAATGAATAATGCTTGATACAACAGTGGTCACAAAAATCAAATTAGAGGCAAAGCATAGCCTCGGAAGGCAGAATGGTAGCCTTATGCAGGGATGCGAATGCAGATGGAGGTAGAGCTTACCCTCGGAAGGCAGAAAGGTAGCCTTATGAAGAGCAGGTGCAGATGGAGACACCGTTTAGTCTCAGAAGGCAGAATGGTAGCCTTATGCAGAGCAGGTGCAGACAACGTTTAGTCTCGGAAGGCAAAATGGTAGCCTTATGCAAGAATGCGATGCAGATGGAGACATCGTTTAGTCTCGGAAGGCAGAATGGTAGCCTTATGCAAGAATGCGATGCAGATGGAGAGAACGGTTAGTCTCAAAAGGAACAATGGTAGCTTTATGCAAGAATGCGATGCAGATGGAGACAACGTTTAGTCTCGGAAGGCAGAATGGTAGCCTTATGCAAGAATGCGATGCAGATGGAGACAACGTTTAGTCTCGAAAGGTAGAATGGTAGCCTTATGCAGGAATGCGATACAGATGATAAAAGAGATCCTTAGCCCATGACATGTTGTTCTCGGGCTATGAAGATGGTGCCACCGAACTATGACGCCTTTGGATAGGTTGGCGATATTTCAGCCCTTTAAGATGCAATAGTGTGATGCTAACAAGACAGAGCTAAGTCTTCCGAATTAAAGGGGCAGAGCTTAGCCCAAAACGAATGGGAAATAAATAATGCTTGATACATCAGTGGTGTCAGAAATCAAATTGGAGGCACATCTTAGCATCGAAAGGTAGAATGGTAGCCTTATGCAGGGATGCAAATGCAGGTGGGGGTAGAGCTTAACCTCGGAAGGCAGAAAGGTAGCCGTATGCAGAGTAGGTGCATATGGAGACAGCGTTTAGTATTAGAAGGTAGAATGGTAGCCTTATGCAGGGATGCAAATGCAGGTGGGGGTAGAGCTTAACCTCGGAAGGCAGAAAGGTAGCCGTATGCAGAGTAGGTGCATATGGAGACAGCGTTTAGTATTAGAAGGTAGAATGGTAGCCTTATGTAGAGCAGGTGCAGATGGAGACGCGTTAAGTCTCAAAAGGCATAATGGTAGCCTTATGCAAGAATGTAATGCAGATGGAGACATCATTTAGTCTCAAAAGGCAGAATGGTAGCCTTATGCAAGAATGCGATGCAGATGGAGACAACGTTTATTCACACAAGGAAGAATGGTAGCCTTATGCAAGAATGCGATGTAGATGGAGACAACATTTAGTCTCAGAAGGAAGAATTGTAGCCTTATGCAAGAATGCGATGCAGATGGAGACAACTTTTAGTCTCAGAAGGCAGAATGGTAGCCTTCTGCAGAATGCGATGTAGATGATAAAAGAGATCCTCAGCCCATGACATGGTGTTCTCGGGCTATGAAGATGGTGCCTCCAAACTATGACGCCTTTGGATAGGTTGGGGATATTTCAGCCCTTTAAGATGCAATAGTATGATGCTAACAAGACAGAGCTTAGTCTTGCGAATTAAAGGGGCAGAGCTTAGCCTAAAACGAAAGGGAAATAAATAATGCTTGATACATCAGTGGTGTCAGAAATCAAATTCGAGGCAGATCTTAGCCTCGAAAGGTAGAATGGTAGCCTTATGCAGGGATACGAATGCAGGTGGGGTAAAGCTTAACCTCGGAAGGCAGAAAGGTAGCCTTATGCAGAGTAGGTGCATATGGAGACAGCGTTTAGTATTAGAAGGCAAAATGGTAGCCTTATGCAGAACAGGTGCAGATGGAGACGCGTTTAGACTCACAAGGCATAATGGTATCCTTATGCAAGAATGCAATGCATATGGAGACATCGTTTAGTCTCGAAAGGCAGAATGGTAGCCTTATGCAAGAATGCGATGCATATGGAGACAACGTTTATTCTCACAAGCCAGAATGGTAGCCTTATGCAAGAATGCGATGCAGATGGAGACATCATTTAGTCTCGAAAGGCAGAATGGTAGCCTTATGCAAGAATGCGAAGCAGATGGAGACAACGTTTATTCACACAAGGAAGAATGGTAGCCTTATGCAAGAATGCGATGTAGATGGAGAAAACATTTAGTCTTAGAAGGAAGAATTGTAGCCTTATGCAAGAATGCGATGCAGATGGAGACAACGTTTAGTCTCAGAAGGCAGAATGGTAGCCTTATGCAGGAATGCGATGCAGATGATAAAAGAGATCCTTAGCCCATGACATGGTGTTCTCGGGCTTTGAAAATGGTGCCTCCTAACGATGACGCCTCTGTATAGGTTGGCGATATTTCAGCCCATGAAGATGCAAAAGTATGATGCTAACAAGACAGAGCTTAGTCTTGCAAATTAAAGGGGTAGAGCTTAGCCTGAAACGAAAGCGAAATAAATAATACTTGATACATCAGTGGTCTCAGAAATCAAATTTGAGGCAGAGCTTAGCCTCGGAAGGCAGAATGGTAGCCTTATGCAGGGATGTGAATGCAGATGGAGGTAGAGCTTAACCTCATAAGTCAGAAAGGTAGCCTTATGTAGAGAAGGTGCAGATGGAGACAGAGTTTAGTCTCAAAAGGCAGAATGGTAACCTTATGCAGAGCAGGTGCATACGGAGACAGCGTTTAGTCTCAGAAGGCAGAATGGTAGCCTTAAGTAGAGCAGGAGGAGACAGCGTTTAGTCTCGCAAGGCAGAATGGTAGCCTTATGTAAGAAAGCGATGCAGATGGAGACAATGTTTAGTCTCGGAAGGCAGAATGGTAGCCTTATGCAAGAGTGTGATGCATATGGAGACATCGTTTAGTCCCGGAAGGCAGAATGGTAGCCTTATGGAAGAATGCGATGCAGATGGAGACAACGTTTAGTTTCGGAAGGCAGAATGGTAGCCATATGCAAGAATGCGATGCAGATGGAGACAACGTTTAGTCTCAGAAGGCAGAATGGTAGCCATATGCAAGAATGCGATGCAGATGGAGACAACGTTTAGTCTTAGAAGGTAGAATGGTAGCCTTATGCAAGAATGCGATGCAGATGGAGACAGCGTTTAGTCTCGGAAGGAAGAATGGTAGCCTTATGCAAGAATGCGATGCAGATGGAGACAGCGTTTAGTCTCGGAAGGAAGAATGGTAGCCTTATGCAAGAATGCGATGTAGATGGAGACATCGTTTAGTCTCGGAAGGCAGAATGGTAGCCTTATGCAAGAATGCGATGCAGATGGAGAGAACGTTTAGTCTCGGAAGGCAGAATGGTAGCCTTATGCAAGAATGTGATGCAGATGGAGACAACGTTTATTCTCGGAAGGCATAATGGTAGCCTTATGTAAGAATGTGATGCTGATGGAGACATCGTTTAGTCCCGGAAGGCAGAATGGTAGCATTATGCAAGAATACGATGCAGATGGAGACAACGTTTGGTCTCGAAAGGCAGAATGGTAGCCATATGCAAGAATGCGATGCAGATGGAGACAACGTTTAGTCTTAGAAGGCAAAATGGCAGCCTTATGCAAGAATGCGATGCAGATGGAGACAGCGTTTAGTCTCGGAAGGAAGAATGGTAGCCCTGTGCAAGAATGCGATGTAGATGGAGACATCGTTTAGTCTCGCAAGGCAGAATGGTAGCCTTATGCAAGAATGCGATGCAGATAGAGAGAACGTTTAGTCTCGCAAGGCAGAATTGTAGCCTTATGCAAAAATGTGATGCAGATGGAGACAACGTTTAGTCTCGGAAGGAAGAATGGTAGCCTTATGTAAGAATGTGATGCAGATGGAGACATCGTTTAGTCCCGGAAGGCAGAATGCTAGCCTTATGCAAGAATGCGATGCAGATGGAGACAACGTTTAGTTTCGGAAGGCAGAATGGTATCCATATGCAAGAATGCGATGCAGATAGAGACAACATTTAGTCTTAGAAGGCAGAATGGTAGACTTATGCAAGAATGCGATGCAGATGGAGACAGCATTTAGTATTGGAAGGAATAATGGTAGCCTTATGCAAGAATGCGATGTAGATGGAGACATCGTTTAGTCTCGGAAGGCAGAATGGCAGCCTTATGCAAGAATGGGATGCATATGAAAACAACGTTTAGTCTCGGAAGGCAGAATGGTAGCCTTATGCAGATGATTAAAGAGATCCTTAGGCCATGACATGGTGTTCTCGGGCTATGAAGATGGTGCCTCTGAATGATGACGCCTTTGGATAGGTTGGCGATACTTCAGCCCATGAAGATGAAATAGTATGATGCTAACAAGACAGAGCTTAGTCTTGCGAATTAAAGGGGTAAAGCTTAGCCTGAAACGAAAGCGAAATGAATAATGCTTGATACAACAGTTGTCTCAGAAATCAAATTGGAGGCAAAGCTTAGCCTTGGAAGGCAGAATGGTAGCCTTATGCAGAGATGCGAATGCAGATGGAGGTAGAGCTTACCCTCGGAAGGCAGAAAGGTAGCCTTATGCAGAGCAAGTGCAGATGGAGACACCGTTTAGTCTCGGAAGGCAGAATGGTAGCCTTATGCAGAGCAGGTGCAGACAACGTTTAGTCTCGGAAGGCAAAATGGTAGCCTTATGCAAGAATGCAATGCAGATGGAGACATCGTTTAGTCTCGGAAGGCAGAATGGTAGCCTTATGCAAGAATGCGATGCAGATGGAGACAACGTTTAGTCTCGGAAGGAAGAATGGTAGCCTTATGCAAGAATACGATACAGATGATAAAAGAGATCCTTAGGCCATGACATGGTGTTTTCGGGCTAAGAAGATGGTGCCTCCAAACGATGACGCCTTTGGATAGGTTGGTGATATTTCAGCCCATGAAGATGCAAAAGTATGATGCTAACAAGACAGAGCTTAGTATGGTGAATTAAAGGGGAAGAGCTTAGCCTGAAACGAAAGTGAAATGTATAATGCTTGATACAGTAGTGGTCTCAGAAATCCAATTGGAGGCAGAGCTTAGCCTCAAAAGGCAGAATGGTAGCCTTACGTAGGGATGCGAATGCAGATTGAGGTAGAGCTTAACCTCGGAAGGCAGAAAGGTAGCCTTATGCAGAGTAGGTGCATATGGAGAGAGCGTTTAGTATTAGAAGGCAGAATGGTAGCCTTATGCAGAGCAGGTGCAGATGCACGCGTTTAGTCTCAAAAGGCAGAATAGTAGCCTTATGCAAGAATGCAATGCAAATGGAGACATCCTTTAGTCTCGAAAGGCAAAATGGTAGCCTTATGCAAGAATGCGATGCAGATGGATAGAATGTATAGTCTCGCAAGGCAGAATGGTATCCTTATGCAAGAATGCGATGCAGATGGAGACAACGTTTATTCTCGCAAGGCAAAATGGTAGCCTTATGCAAGAATGCGATGCAGATGGAGACAATGTTTAGTCTCGAAAAGTAGAATGGTAGCCTTATGCAGGAATGCGATGCAGATGATAAAAGAGATCCTTAGCCCAGGACATGGTGTTCTCGGGCTACGAAGATGGTGCCTCCGAACTATGACGCCTTTGGATAAGTATGCGATATTTCAGCCCTTTAAGATGCAATAGTATGATGCTAACAAGACAGAGCTTAGTCTTGCGAATTAAAGGGCCACATCTTAGCCTGAAACGAAAGGGAAATAAATAATGCTTGATACATCAGTGGTGTCAGAAATCAAATTGGAGGCAGATCTTAGCCTCGAAAGGCAGAATGGTAGCCTTATGCAAGGATGCGAATGCAGGTGGGGGTAGAGCTTAACCTCAGAAGGCATAAAGATAGCCTTATGCAGAGTAGGTGCATATAGAGACAACATTTAGTATTAGAAAGGAGAATGGTAGCCTTATGCAGAGCAGGTGCATATGGAGACGCGTTTAGTCTCAGAAGGCAGAATGGTAGCCTTATGCAAGAATGCAATGCAGATGGAGACATCGTTTAGTCTCGAAAGGCAGAATGGTAGCCTTATGCAAGAATGCGATGCAGATGGAGACAACGTTTAGTCTCAGAAGGCAGAATGGTAGCCTTATGCAAGAATGCGATGCAGATGGAGACAACATTTAGTCTCAGAAGGAAGAATTGTAGCCTTATGCAACAATGCGATGCAGATGGAGACAAAGTTTAGTCTCGGAAGGCAGAATGGTAGCCTTATGCAAGAATGCGATGCAGATGGAGACAACGTTTAGTCTCGGAAGGCAGAATGGTAGCCTTATGCAAGAATGCGATGCAGATGGAGACAACGTTTAGTCTCGGAAGGCAGAATGGTAGCCTTATGCAAGAATGCGATGCAGATGGAGACAACGTTTAGTCTCGGAAGGCAGAATGGTAGCCTTATGCAAGATTGCGATGCAGATGGAGACAACGTTTAGTCTCGGAAGGCAGAATGGTAGCCTTATGCAAGATTGCGATGCAGATGGAGACAACGTTTAGTCTCGGAAGGCAGAATGGTAGCCTTATGCAAGAATGCGATGCAGATGGAGACAACGTTTAGTCTCGGAAGGCAGAATGGTAGCCTTATGCAAGAATGCGATGCAGATGGAGACAACATTTAGTCTCGGAAGGAAGAATTGTAGCCTTATGCAACAATGCGATGCAGATGGAGACAAAGTTTAGTCTCGGAAGGCAGAATGGTAGCCTTATGCAAGAATGCGATGTAGATGGAGACAACATTTAGTCTCAGAAGGAAGAATTGTAGCCTTATGCAAGAATGCGATGCAGATGGAGACAACGTTTAGTCTCAGAAGGCAGAATGGTAGCCTTATTAAGGAATGCGATGTAGATGATAAAAGAGATCCTTAGCCCATGACATGGTTTTCTCGGGCTATGAAGATGGTGCCTCCAATCGATGACGCCTCTGTATAGGTTGGCGATATTTCATCCCATGAAGATGCAAAAGTATGATGCTAACAAGAAAGAGCTTAGTATTGCAAATTAAAGGGGCAGAGCTTAGCCTGAAACGAAAGCGAAATAAATAATGCTTGATACATCAGTGATCTCAGAAATCAAATTTGAGGCAGAGCTTAGCCTCGGAAGGCAGAATGGTAGCTTTATGCAGGGATGCAAATACAGATGGAGGTAGAGCTTAACCTCGAAAGTCATAAAGGTAGGCTTATGTAGAGCAGATGCAGATGGAGACAGAGTTTAGTCTCAGAAGGCAGAATGGTAACCTTATGCAGAGCAGGTGCATATGGAGACAGCGTTTAGTCTCAGAAGGCAGAATGGTAGCCTCATGTAAAGCAGGAGGAGACAGCGTTTAGTCTCGAAAGACAGAACGATAGCCTTATGCAAGAATGCGATGCAGATGGAGACCACGTTTAGTCCCAGAAGGTAGAATGGTAGCCTTATGCAAGAATGCGAAGCAGATTGAGACATCATTTAGTCTCGCAAGGCATAATGGTAGACTTATGCAAGAAAGCGATGCAGATGGAGACAACGTTTAGTCTCGGAAGGCAGAATGGTAGCCTTATGCAAGAATGTGATGCAGATGGAGACATCGTTTAGTCCCGGAAGGCAGAATGGTAGCCTTATGCAAGAATGTGATGCAGATGGAGACATCGTTTAGTCCCGGAAGGCAGAATGGTAGCCTTATGCAAGAATGTGATGCAGATGGAGACAACGTTTAGTTTCGGAAGGCAAAATGGTAGCCATATGCAAGAATGCGATGCATATGGAGACAACGTTTAGTCTTAGAAGACAGAATGGTAGCCTTATGCAAGAATACGATGCAGATGGAGACAACGTTTAGTCTCGGAAGGAAGAATGGTAGCCTCATGCAAGAATGCGATGTAGATGGAGACATCGTTTAGTCTCGGAAGGCAGAATGGTAGCCTTATGCAAGAATGCGATGCAGATGAAAACAACGTTTAGTCTCAGAAGGCAGAATGGTAGCCTTATGCAGGAACGCGATGCAGATGATTAAAGAGATCCTTAGGCCATGACATGGTGTTCTCGGGCTATGAAGAAGGTGCCTCTAAACGATGACGCCTTTGGATAGGTTGGCGATACTTCAGCACATGAAGATGAAATAGTATGATACTAACAAGACAGAGCTTGGTCTTGCGAATTAAAGGGGTAGAGCTTAGCCTGAAACGAAAGCGAAATGAAAAATGGTTGATACAACAGTGGTCTCAAAAATCAAATTGGAGGAAAAGTTAGCCTCGGAAGGCAAAATGGTAGCCTTATGCAGGGATGCGAATGCAGATGGAGGTAGAGCTTACCCTCGGAAATCAGAAAGGTAGCCTTATGTAGAGCAGGTGCAGATGGAGACACCGTTTAGTCTCGGAAGGCAGAATTGTAGCCTTATGTAGAGTAGGACCGGACAACTTTTAGTCTCGGAAGGCAAAATGGTAGCCTTATGCAAGAATGCGATGCAGATGGAGACATCGTTTAGTCTCGGAAGGCAGAATGGTAGCCTTATGCAAGAATGCGATGCAGATGGAGACAACGTTTAGTCTCGGAAAGAAGAATGGCAGCCTTATGCATGAATACGATGAAGATGATAAAAGAGATCCTTAGGCCATGACATGGTGTTCTCGGGCTATGAAGATGGTGCCTCCGAACGATGACGCCTTTGGATAGGTTGGTGATATTTCAGCCCATGAAGATGAAAAAGTATGATGCTAACAAGACAGAGCTTAGTCTTGTGACATAAAGGGGAAGAGCTTAGCCTGAAACGAAAGTGAAATGTATAATGCTTGATACAGTAGTGGTCTCAGAAATCAAATTGGAGGCAGAGCTTAGCCTGGAAAGGCAGAATAGTAGCCTTACGCAGGGATGCGAATGTAGATTGAGGTAGAGCTTAACCTCGGAAGGCAGAAAGGTAGCCGTATGTAGAGTATGTGCAAATGGAGACAGCGTTTAGTATTAAAAGGCAGAATGGTAGCCTTATGCAGAGCAGGTGCAGATGGAGACGCGTTTAGTCTCAGAAGGAAGAATGGTAGCCTTATCCAGGGATGCGAATGCAGATGGGGGTATAGCTTAACCTCGGAAGGCAGAATGGTAGCCTTATGCAGAGCAGGTGCAGATGGAGACGCGTTTAGTCTCAAGAGGCAGAATGGTAGCCTTATGCAAGAATGCAATGCAGATGGAGACATCGTTTAGTCTCAAAAGGCATAATTGTAGCCTTATGCAAGAATGCGATGCAGATGGAGAGAACGTTTAGTCTCACAAGGCAGAATCGTAGCCTTATGCAAGAATGCGATGCAGATGGAGAGAACGTTTAGTCTCACAAGGCAGAATCGTAGCCTTATGCAAGAATGCGATGCAGATGGAGAACACGTTTATTCTCGCAAGGCAGAATGGTAACCTTATGCAAGAATCCGATGCAGATGGAGACAACATTTAGTCTTAGAAGGAAGAATTGTAGACTTATGCAAGAATACGATGCAGATGGAGACAACGTTTAGTCTCGGAAGGCAGAATGGTAGCCTTATGCAAGAATGCGATGCAGATAGAGACAACGTTTATTCTCACAAGGCAGATTGGTAGCTTTATGCAAGAATGCGATGCAGATGGAGACAATATTTAGTCTTAGAAGGAAGAATTGTAGCCTTATGCAAGAATGCGATGCAGATGGAGACAAAGTTTAGTCTCGGAAGGCAGAATGGTAGCCTTATGCAAGAATGCGATGCAGATGGAGACAACGTTTAGTCTCGGAAGGCAGAATGGTAGCCTTATGCAGGAATGCGATGCAGATGATAAAAGAGATCCTTAGCCCATGACATGGTGTTCTCAGGCTATGGAGATGGTGCCTCTGAACGATGACGCCTCTGGATAGGTTGGTGATATTTCAGCCCATGAAGATGCAAAAGTATGATGCTAACAAGACAGTGCTTAGTCTTGCGAATTAAAGGGGCAGAGCTTAGCCTGAAACGAAAGAGAAATAAATAATTCTTGATACATTAGTGGTCTCAAAAATCAAATTTGAGGTAGAGCTTAGCCTCGGAAGGTAGAATAGTAGCCTTATGCAGGAATGCGAATGCAGATGGAGGTAGAGCTTAACCTTGGAAGTCAGAAAGGTAGTCTTATGTAGAGCAGCTGCAGATGGAGACAGAGTTTAGTCTCAGAAGGCAAAATGGTAGCCTTATGCAAGAATGCGATG
>ML294809.1:0-22309 GCA_005239495.1 Nicotiana undulata | reverse complement strand
GGAATACCAAGAAGAGGCAGCTCAAGCAAGCCTAGGAACCATGACCTATGTCATAAGTGTGGTTGGACACTTCATAAAAGAATGCCCACTACTGAAACAGGACAAGTACAAATACAACACTGACAAAGCTTCAAAGAGGAACCAGGTCCCTGAGAGGAGATTCAGCAGGAAGAGTGCAACTGACAATGTTGTAAGGCAAGCCCTTGCTGCTTGGGGAGATTCATCCAGTGAATCAGAAGAGGAACCTGAAGCAGAAAACAACTCCATGATGGCAGTTGAAAACAAGGCTAAGGAGTATGACTCATTGTTTGCTCTCATGGCTCAATCTGAGGGAGAAGAACAAGATGACTCAGAAGAGGTAAACTTTAGAGATGTTCAGAGAAATCTGAAATCCTACTCTCCTAAAAAATTACTGTCTTTATCAAATGTTCTCATCGACACATACTACACCTTAGTCAAGGATAAGGACCTATTGACCACAGAACTAGGAGAAGTGGAACAAACTAGAGATGACATGTTGGTAGTAGTGGGGGACATTAAGGACACCATAAGTAATATTGAAAAGGAAAAGGAGGAGGAAAAAATTAAGAAAAACAGAAACTGAGGGAGAAAATATGACTGAAGTGATGGTAGATTTGAAAGAAAACGCTGAAAATTTAAGCAAGGAAAACATTAGGCTGAATGAGAGATTTAATAATGCTGAGCAGGAAAGAAATAACCTACTAATTAAAATCACAGAGCTAGAAAAAATCATTCAGGAACACAGACTAGAACCTTTTCCACTTAGTGTGGAAAAAGGAAAGGAAATAGCCAGTGAAAAATATGGCAGGCTTGAGAAAGATTTGAATGAGACCAAAACTAGTCTGTGCTGTGAGGTAGAAACAAAACAGAGAGTTGCAAGCTGAAATCAGTAAAGTAAAATCTGATCTCAAGAAGTCACCAAATTTGACATGGTCCTCAGATGCCATCACTGCCATGTATCTTAATAATTATGGAAACGGGCAGGGAATTGGATTTCAAAAGGAGAAAACTCCCTACAATCCACACAGCAAATATGTCACAGCCCCAGACAATTGGCTTTGTACCCATTGTGGGAACAATGGACACTTCAAGGAAAGTTGTCCAACCAGGAATCAATCAGTCCAGAAAAATGAAGTGTTTGCAGGCAGGAGAAAACCTACGTAGGGACCAGGTCCCAGCAAGAAACACCAATTTCTGCCATCATGGACTAGAAGATTTCTTATTCATCCCTTTCCCAACTACAAGGGACCCAAACTTGTTTGGGTTCCTAAATCTAATCATTGATTTATGTGTGCAGGGATCAGTGAGGGAAAATAGACTACAGTGGATTATGGACAGTGGATGCTCAAAGTATATGACTGGAAATACAATGGATTTTCTCTCATTGAAGGCCCTGCAGGGAGGGGATGTATCATTTGGAAATGGAAAGAAGGGATACATCCTTGGTGTTGTAAAAGTTGGAAGATCTTTGGAACACTCAATAGAAAATGTATACGATGTGGATGGATTGAAATACAGTCTACTGAGTGTCTCACAAATATGTGATAAAGGAAATAAGGTGGAGTTTTTGTCCAAAGTATGCACAGTTACTAGTCTAGTAACCGGAGAAGTGGTGTTGATAGCTAAGAGATACAAGAACATTTATGTTGCTGATTTCAAATCACTGGAAGCAGGTGAAGTGAGATACTTGAAGGCAGTAGATGATGAGGTAGAACTTTGGCATAGAAGATTGGGTCATGCAAGCTTTTCTCTCCTGAATAAATTGATAAAGAAGGACCTGGTTCGTGGTCTGCCCAACTCAAAATTCAAGGAGCACAAAGTATGTGACGCGTGCGCCAAGGGAAAACATGTGAAATCATATTTTAAGCCAAAGAAATATGTTAGCACATCCAGACCACTTGAACTCTTGCACATGGATCTATGTGGTCCAATGAGAATTTCAAGCAGGGGTGGAAAGAAATACATCTTTGTGATTGTGGATGACTACTCAAGATTCACTTGAACGCTATTTCCTATATTAAAAGATGAGACATTTGAGGTCTTTGTGGCCTTTGTCAAGAAAATCCAAGTGAAGATGGACCTGAAGTTAGCTTGCATTAGATCCGACCATGGAACTGAATTTGACAATGCAAAAATTTGATGAATTTTGCAATAAGAATGGAATCACACACAACTTTTCAGCTCCAAGGACTCCTCAGCAAAATGGTGTGGTGGAACGGAAGAATAGAACTCTGGAGGATATGGCTCGAACAATGCTTATAGATAGCGGAATTGCAAAGAACTTTTCGGCTGAAGCAATTAATACAGCTTGCTACTTGGTGAACAGGTGCATGATCAGGTCCCTCCTGAACAAGACCCCGTATGAATTTCTCAATGGAAGAATACCCAAAATAACTCACCTAAGGGCCTTCGGTTGCAAATGCTATGTTCTGAATAATGGGAAGGATAAGCTGGGAAAGTTTGATGCCAAGAGTGACGAAGGAATCTTTCTGGGGTATTCCTCTCAAAGCAAGGCATACAAGGTGTACAACAGGAGGACTCAATGTGTGGAAGAGAGTGTTCATGTGCTCTTCAATGAAACTCCCTTCTCGAACAATGACAACAATGGTGATGATAAAGATAATGAACCACTCCTGGTTCCTGGAGAGATTTCTAACGTATCAAAAGGCAAGGCAGATATGATGAGTCAGTCCAAGGAAATAGTTGAAGGCAATGCAACTTCTACCTCAGAACCACAGGAGGAACCTGGTTCCCCAATCTCTCCCGCTGAAGCTGAAGAAAGGGTTGGAGATGCTGTGGAAGGTACTCCTCAAGCAGAAAACCCAACCAATATACCAAGTTCCTCTTCCAATCAGTTTCAAACTTCTAACTGGAAACATAAGAGCTCTCATCCTCTTGACAACATAATCACCCCTCTTGATTCCGGAATTCAAACCAGATCCAAAACCAGAAACACCATAGCCTTCTCAGCCTTTCTATCCCAAATTGAACCCAAAAATATCAAGGAATATCTAAAGGATGCTGATTGGATCACTTCCATGCAAGAGGAGCTTCATCAATTTGAAAGAAATAAGGTATGGCATCTGGTACCTCGACCTTCAGACATAACCATCATAGGGACCAGGTGGGTGTTCAGGAACAAGCTGGATGAGAAGGGGAGAACTACTAGAAACAAAGCTAGACTGGTAGTTCATGTCTACAATCAAGAAGAAGGGATTGATTATGATGAAACCTTTGCTCCAGTTGCTCGTATGGAAGCCATTCGAATTCTCATTGCTTTTGCATCTCATATGGAATTCACCTTGTTCCAAATGGATATGAAAAGTGCATTCTTGAATGGTTATCTCAAGGAAGAAGCGTATGTCAAGAAACCCCCTAGGTTTGAAAATCATGTTCATCCAGAATATGTGTTTAAACTAGATAAAGCCCGGTATGGATTGAAGCAAGCTCCCAGAGCCTGGTATGAGAGGTTGTCAAAGTTCCTACTAGACAATGGGTTCACAAGAGGGAAGATTGACAACACCCTCTTTCTGAAGAAACGAGGAAGGAACCTTTTCATTGTTCATGTGTATATTGATGATATTATTTTTGGGGCTACATCAGATTCATTATGAAAGGAATTCACAATGCTCATGGGAAGTGAATTTGAGATGAGCATGATGGAGGACCTGGACTTCTTTCTGGGTCTTCAAGTTAAACAATCCATCAAAGGTACATGCATCAGTCAGCAGAAATACATCAAGGAACTTCTCAAAAGGTTTGACATGGAGGACTCTAAGGTGATTGACACACCCATTGCAGTGGCTACCAAACTTGACATGGATGATTCTGGTACTCCTATGAATCAAACTATGTACAGAGGAATCATTGGCTCTCTCCTTTATCTCACAGCAAGTATGCCAGATATAGTTTTCAGTGTGGGGTTGTGTGCAAGGTTTCAATACAATCCGAAGGAGTCATATCTGAAAGCTACCAAAAGGATTATATGATATCTCAAAGGCACACAGGACCTAGTCCTATACTATCCTTCAGGTGATAATTTTAATCTTGTTGGTTATGCTGACGCTGACTATGCAGGTTATCTGGTGGACAGGAAGAGCACTTCAGGGATGACTCACTTTCTTGGGTCATGCTTAATCTCATGGGGCACAAGGAATCAGAACTCAGTGGCATTGTCCACAGCAGAAGCTGAATACGTTGCAACTGCCTCCTACTGTGCTCAGCTGTTGTGGATCAAACAACAATTGGAGGATTTTGGTGTCTTTATTGACAACATTCCACTCATATATGACAATACCAGTGCACTCAACATGGCAAAGAATCCTGTCCAACACAAGAGAACCAATCACATTGATGTGAGGCATCACTTTCTCAGAGACTATTGAAAAAGGACACATCTGTATGAGGTTTTGTTGCACTGAAGATCAAATTGCAGACATCTTCACAAAGGCACTGGGCAGAGAACATTTTTAGAAAAATAGACTAGTTCTGGGCATGCCGACCCAATTAGGAACCTGGTTCTCCTTTGGCTATGAATGTCTTATTCATGTTAAGATGGCTAAGGTGTTTTCCAATTAAAGTATAACTCACATCAATACCATTGCAGGTAGACATGCATGATGATTACAAAATTTAAAGAAGTGGCATCGTAGACCATAAGAAGACTGAGCAATCTTTTTCAAAACAAAACAAGTACGGGACCTGGTTCCTGTACGCCAGGTTAGTAGCTATGTGTTCTCTCTCCCTCTTTCAAAAAATTAACTGCATTAATTACTGATGCCACTTTCGTCCTCTCTCTCCACCTTTTAAGAAGACACATCAGTCACGTCCATCACTCCACCCGTTCACCTCCGTCTACACGTTTTCCCTCTTCCCAAAAATCGCCAGTTGGGCCCGTTTCCTCTCCCCCTCATTACTCCTCCCCTCTATAAAGCCACTCTTCTATAACCATATTATACACCACACATTCCTGTACTCAAAAGCACAACCCTATTCTTCCTATAATCTTCAATCTGTTTTAAGCCTTCAGCAATGGCCACACCAAATGAAATCACCCCTTCCGCCACCACCACCGATCTCAACACCGTTCCGGCAGAGGACCAGGGGTCCTCACCTTCTAAGGTGACCACATCTTCTTCTCCTCCATCTTCCTCTTCACCAAAACCCTAACCCCTGAAATCACCACCTCACCTCCTCCTCCGTCTGTATCGCCTTCTATGCCTCTCACCACTGAAGTCTCCCGCCTATGAAGCTTCATAGGATGATCCCAACCAATACATCAACTCTGCTTTCCTGAATCCTTCGACTCCCATGGAGTCTCCTGAAAAGGAAGCAGTTGAGAACATCATCGCCATCTCCTCTAAAAAACCTCCCTCTGACGGTACTTTCTCTCCCTGAAACTCAGGGAACATCATCGTCCATCCTAGAGGATGAAGGAACCATGGTCCTCTTTGAGTCTCCTCGCCATGAGGCTTCGCCCTCAAAACCTCGTGAGGGACCTGGTTCGTCACCCTCTCCGTCTCCTAATGAAAAAATCTTCTACACCCATCCTCTTGAGTCCATCCCTCCACTCCATGAATCTGTGAACGATGATGATGAGGATGACATGGTACTCAGTGCCAGATTCAAGCTGCGTCATGGGGTCAGTGTTTCAGCACCATCTGAGAAGCGTCCTTCTACTAGACTTCAGAAGAAAGCGGTTGTAGATCTTGCTCTTGAGAAGAGCAAAAAATGCAACAAGCAGAAGCGGAGGCGGCTGGTCAAGGATGGTCAGGTTGTAGTTGATAAGGATATTCTTGTGGTGGAAGTCGAGGAAGAAACTATTGAGGAACCTAGTTCCTTAGTGGAAAGAAAGAAAGCAGTATCTCGTAAAAGTGTCAAGCAACCAATCTTGAAGATTGATGAGAAAGCCCAAAAGAAAGTTGTTAGGGAGGTCAGTGAGCAGAAATCTGTGTCTGCCAGCTCCAAGGGAAAGTCTGCAAAAGTGGCGGGAAAACGCAAGCGGGAAGAAGAAACAGAAGGGGAACCTGGTTCTGCTAAGGCTGCACAGTGGAAAGCCAATGTCCAAAGGCAAAGTGTGTTGTGGGGGCGTACTATTGACCCCGAAATTCTTGATATGCCTGGCATGAGTCAGCTCATGGCCATGATTGAGTTCCAGAAATGGGAACATCTGTTGAATGTCATTGGCCTAAATTATATGAAGATGCGGTCAAGGAATTTTATGCTACTCTCTTCCTTACTGAAGATGGTCACGTGTGTGTGGTAGCGGGAAATGTGGACATTGTGTTCGATGATGCTGCCTTTGGGGGTAGTTCTGGGTGTTCCTTCAGAAGGTCTGGACTCAGTGGACCCAGACAAGCATGCCTGTAACAGTGTGTTTCGGAAGGTCATTGTTAAGCCGGGGTCTGTTCAGCAGGGGGACCGGGTACACCAGAAGGGCATGTTGCATGTCTACCAACTTCTCTTTGAGTTGGTGAACAAAGTTCTTCTCCCTAGAGCAGAAAGACGTTCTGTGGCCTCGAGGGCTGACCTGATTCTGATGGAGGCCCTAGACAACTTCAAGTCTGTCAACCTACCCGCTTTTATGATCTCTCACACGGACAAGGTTGTCTCCGTCAAAGATGGTAATCACGGTCTCCCCTATGGCTTTTTGCTTACAAGGATCTTTGAGAACTTCAAGGTACCCCTCAACAACTCTCATGTTGGAACTCGTAAGCAAAGCTTCTCCAAGACCACTCTTGAAGAGTGTGAGTGCCTTGAGAAAGCTGGGGGCAGCAACTCCACGATCTCTCAAATGATTAATGCTCTGAATACTTCCCAGGACACTATCAAGAGGTTGAAGGCTCAAATTGCCATTATGGAGGTGTCAGGCCAATCTGATAAGGGACCCGGTTCTTGTAGCTCATATGATGAAGAAGTGGTCCGCCTGACCAAGGAGAATGCTGAATTGAAACAACAGGTCGACAATCTGAAGGAAAAGCTGCTCCAGGAACAGTCCTCCGCAAATGCTCGCATGGACCTGGTCCTTCACACTCTCACTACCTCCTCTTCTAAGCCCTCCTCATCTAGTGTTTCCTAGGATCTCTCCTCTTCCGTCCTCTTATATGATGTGGCTGTTAGTATTTTTTTTTGTTTTGGGTTGAAAAACATCTAGCTGCTCCTGCTGAAAAATCCAATTGACGTCTCTTGCCTTCAAGCAAAGACGTTTGTACTGTTCTTAAAAGTTTTTTTTATAAAATCAGTCTCTTTGTGTTCTCATTGATGCTTGTCTGATCTATTATTCTATCTTCGATCATGTTGTGTGCACACAAGGGGCATGAGTTAGCTTTAACGGACTTCCTTATGGCTTTTCTTCCTGGTAATACCTTTTTATGATGCCAAAAGGGGGAAGTTAAGGACATAATAATTGATAATCTGAATTTTCTTTTGCTTTAAGCATGGCTTAAGGGGGAAGCACATCGACATGGGGAACTTTCCACGCACCTGGTAACTCATGTGTGCTACCTCCCAATTATAAAAGTTTGTCATCATCAAAATGGGGGAAATTGATGAGGTGTATCTTATTTTGATGATCTAACAAACTTTTATATGAAGGACCAGATAGAGGACCTGATATATAAACAGCATAACCAGTCAACTTCAATTCCAGGAATTTCGGTCAATATACTGCTGAACAAAAAGGGACCAGTTGAAGAACCTGATCCCTCATTAGACTCACAGACGAAAGTACATGTCAACTCTACAGCTGTAAAAAGTTGTGACAGAAAAATGAATGCCTGCTACTGTACACGCTACAATGCATCAGTCACTTCCTATTGGTTGATGCATGTACTTTCAAAGATATGGGACATCATTCTTGGAATGTGCTAAGTTTTTTAATATCTTGGAGCAAGAAGAACAAAACTCACTTGAGCATTTACTAAGATCTCTCTCAAGCATTAAAGGCTCTCAAGCATTGAAGACTCAAGTGTTCCAAGAGCAAGAAGACAACTCCACTAAGACGGACCAATTTCATCATGTGCTACTAGTGTACTTAGTTGAGTTGTAATCTTGTGTTTTTGCTTTCATTGTATCCTACTATCGTTGTTGAAGCCACTAGTTAGGAATCTTTAACTTTTCATTCATCCATCCTTGTGTGCGACTAAAGCTAGTCGTAGGTCAAAGTCTTTGTAACTAGTTAATGACAAAGTGGCTTGTAAGAAGTATTACAAGTTAGAGTGTTGAAGTCTTTATAAGTGTGTCATTACAAAGTGGCTTGTAATAGTTTAGATTACAAGTTAGTGAAGTTGAAATACTACAAGTGTAGGTCGTGGTTTTTTATCTCCTTGAGTGGGATTTTTCCACGTAAAAATCCTCTGTCAACTTGTTTGTCTTTCTTATAATATATTTCTGTGAGAACTAGTAGAGAACCTGGTAACTCTACTGGCTGGTGGACTCCTAGAAACTATCATTTACGAGCAATAATACCAAACCGATCCAGAGAGGGAAACCTTGTACAACACATAAATCTACATAAAACATATCTACACAGCGAGACCAATCCAGTAATTTACAATTAGAAGGTGCAAGTAAGTCAATTTAAGCAAATAGTAGGAACCATGAAACTATGCAAAAAGCTTACATCATTAGCAGGAGAAATATTGATTAACTGGTAGTAGTTAAGCATGAAAAGCATTTAGAGCATATAAAAGTTAAGACATGGAAGGAAATAGTTAAGGAAAAATAGAAAATCAGGGGAAACACATAATTCTGCGGCGTATAAGCACTCGTCACCTTGCATATACGCCACTCACATGAGATTCACATAACACATAGTCTGAGGGTTCCTAATTCCCTCAAGTCAAAGGTTAGACACAACACTTACCTCGCTCCAAAGACCATTCAAAGCTCAACAACAACTATGCCTTTCAAACAAGCCTCCGAACCAACAATATCTAGCAAATTACCAACCAAAGAATTCAAAATAAGCCCTAGAAATTACCCACGATTGCAAAAGATTCAATTTAGGTCACTATTAAAAAAGTCAACAAAAGGAAACGCCCCAGCCCGCTTGGTCCAAACCCGAAATTTGGGACCAAAACCGGATTACCCATCACCCCTGAGCCCGGTTACGTAATTTTCTTTGGAATCTGACCTCAATTTGAGCTCTAAATCAAAAATTTTACAAAAATTCCTAATTTTACCCAAACCTCCAATTTTCCACCATGAAAATACTAGATTTTAGGTTGATAACTTGTGAAATGTAACGAAAGATTGAAAGAAAATAGGTTAAGATCACTTACCAATGATTTAGGGAAGAAGGGTGCTTGAGAAAATCGCCTTTAGATTATTTTGTTTTGAAAATTTGAAGAATGAGCAAAAATTCTATTTTTTTAACTATTTGATCAGCCGTAGTTATCGCATTTGCGACATGGGTTTCGCAAATGCAAACCCCGCAATTGCAAACAAATCTTCGCAAATGCAAAGAGTGAACTTTCCTGTTGCATTCGCAAATGCGAACATAATGTTCGCAAATGCGGACTGTGGGGATTGCAAATGCGACTCAAGTTCTCGCAATTGCGAATATGCTCGCAATCGCGATGTTACCTTCGCAAATGCGAAGTCTGCAGATCAAATGCACCGACAGTTTAATTAAGTTAAAAATATTGCATAATTTATCCGAAACTCACCCGAGCTCTCGGGGCTCTAAACCAAATATGTACACAAGTCTAAAAATATCATACGAACTTGCCCGCACGATCAAATCTCCGAAATAACATCTAGGACTACGAATTGAATACCAAATCAATTGCAATTTTTATGAAAACTTTGAAACTTCTATTTTCACAACCGAACGTCTGAATTACGTCAAACCAACTCTTTTTCTCATCAAATTTGACAGACAATTCATAAATATGATAATGGACCTGTATCGGGTTCTGAAACCAAAATACGGACCCGGTATCAATAATTTCAAATATGGGACAATTCTTAAGAATCATTAAACCTTTAAACTTTTAATTTTCATCAAAAATCCATATCTCGAGTTAGGGACCTCAGAATTCAATTCCGGGCATACGAAGGTCCCAAATTATGATACGGACCCACCGGGACCATCAAAATACGAATCATGGTCTGTTTACTCAAAATGTTGACCGAAGTCAACTCAAATATTTTTTTTTAAATTCTTATTTTTATCAGTTTTTAAAATATAAGCCTTTCGAAAAAATACCCTGACGGCGCACGCAAATCTAAAAAGGCTAAAATGAGGTATTAAGGTTTCAGAACACAGAATTAGATTCTAAAATATAAGATGACCCATCTGGTCATCGCATGATCAGATCAGATTTAACACATTTCGGATTCGGATTTTGAATTTCGGATTCTACATTATGCAATCCGAATCAGATCAAAATTAATATCGGATCAGAATGAATTTTATAGTTTGGACCGGATCAATATTTCATATTTCGGATCGAATTATACGTATTATTAAGGGTATTACTAATCTAATCGACTAATGCATTTGCCTTATCTGCTTCTTCTGTGTTATCTGCTAATCTAAATATCCCTTTGCTTTTCATCTCTTTTATCAACATTGCATCTCTAAGATAATATTTTTTCAGAGGTTTGAGTTGTTATGCCTCAAAGTTGCAAACTCATATGTATATTTTCTTTGCAAAAGAGGCAATATAGCAAGAAAAAATCATGTTTATGCAATTATGAGGGTACTATGGTTCCAATATAGCTATATCCAGCAATTATAAAGCTAATAACTTGGAGAAAGATATAAAGGAAGTACTGACTATCCGAAATTAAAGTTTAGTATTTATACATGCCCTAATATTTCCGAATTTCGGATCGGGTTAAAATTATACAAATTTGAATCCGATCCGAATATCCGAAATTTTAATAAATATAATCCAAAATCCGATGCAAATATCCAAAATCCGAAATCTGAAACCCAAAATTGAACGGATCGGTTCGAATTTCGAATATGCAATCCAAATAAACAACCCTACTTTAAAGCAATCGAACCCCACAAAATAAAGCATTTATTTAGCGCAGAAGATATCATTCAAATTTCAAGTAATAATTATAATAGCAACTTGTCACATGTTATATTGTAATGAATGAAATTGGATTGAATTGTTAAAAAGCCATTTTGGCCATACAAAATTTATAGAATAAAAACATATTTGTAAGTTGCATTAAACAGAACTATTTATTCTTAACCTCCAACAATATCACTAACCTTAACAAGAATGTATTCAAAATTTAATTTCTCAATGAGATTTCCTCTACCTTCAATAGCGGGTTTATGGTTCGAGACATAGAAATTAAAACATATATATATATATAGACGCATTTCCTCTTTTAGTAGGGCCAATGCGACGCAAATGCAAATTAGTTGAGCCACTGAATTTTGGATAGCGGATGGTTAAACCACAAGATTTAGATTTAGCTTTTCGTCACCGCTTGCATCAATACCTAATGTTTTCGACGTAAAATATAATATTTAATACATATATACGAAAAAACGTTCTAAAATTTTCAACAAAAAATCAAATCGAAACTCATAATTTTAAGATATATTGAGTTCAAAGCTAAAGACCTTAAATATCGAACCTATTAAGTTAAAATTATGAATTCGCCTCTGATCGTGAACAACAACGAAACCAACTAGACATGCTTTCTCCCTGGCCGGCAGGAGGCAAACTTCACCACCGGCACCGGCGAATAATACTTTCCCGGCGACTGTGAATTGCTGAAAGCTCTTCTCTCTACTACATCATGTGAACATGAACCACACTTATTCATTATCATCCTATATCTAAACAACAACCCTTTAAATTTCTTCATCTTTTTCTCACTTCTTTTCTCAATATTCTCGTGTTGAGCAGCATGACTAGTTTCTATGTATTGATTTAACTCCCTTGAGATTCTTTCAATCTCATACTTATCAAGAAGGGATATATTATTAGTACCATAATTAGTAGTACTAATTAATTGTATTGGAACAAAAACATTATTTGGTGAAGATAATGATGAATACTGTGACAATTCTCGTATTTCTTGAACTTCTTTAATAACTTGCAACTTGTACCTTGATGGTTCTTGTGCCTTTTTATTCCTCGAAAGGCGATCCTCGAGATCCAGCAAAAAGTCACTCCTCGTCCTGATCTTACTAAAAGAGGAAGTAAAAGGATCAAGGTTTTTACGTACTTCTGTTATGGAGGGCGCAGGAAAATATTCGGGACCATTGGAGAGTGATCCATGTTGATACAAAGCCCATTCTGCTGTTTTCACTAGAGCTAAATCATTAAAAGAAGCAGTAGCTTTTGATGATTTGGTTATGTTGAAAGAGAAGGGATCAGATGAAGCTGACATGTTTAATTTTTTCTTGAAAGAAGAAGAAGGAAGCAAGAGAGTATTTTATTGGATTTGGAATACTAAAAATTTGGCGCTTTTATATATGAGGAAGTAGCTGCGATGTAAAAAATATTTGCAAGATCAAACAATAACTTACATGTGAATGGTTTAGAATAAAACTATATAAATGTACTAAAAGGTGCGCACGTGTTCCAACGTCTACTTTGACTTTTGAGACTGATTTTTGGACGTACAAGAATAGAACTCCCTTCTCTGTTTATGTAAGGAGGATTGAATTATAGTGATGAAATAATTTCTCTAAGACCATAATGAAGTTCTTATGCGTACACTAGGTGTATTTATATATATTAATTGTATTTTCAATGTATCTTACCGTTCATTTAGTTGTATATCACTAAAGAAAAATCTAATATTTTTATATAGAGTAAGATACTCAGGAGCGCATCTATGGTATTAAAAAATTCACTAAATAAAAAAGGGGCAGTCTCGTGCAGAAGACATTTCGTGTTCCTGCAAGGTCCGGTAAAGGGCCGCATCCGAAAGAGTGTGATGTAGAAAGGCTACCTTAATACAAGCATTAGCAACTGCTTTCACGACTCGAACCCGTGACCTATAGGTCGACAACTTAACCGTTTTTTCAAGGCGCCCTTTCAAAT
The DNA here is from genome assembly GCA_005239495.1 of Nicotiana undulata. Taxonomy (NCBI): domain Eukaryota; kingdom Viridiplantae; phylum Streptophyta; class Magnoliopsida; order Solanales; family Solanaceae; genus Nicotiana; species Nicotiana undulata. The sequence goes on along the minus strand of ML294809.1, from coordinate 9,260 downwards.
CCACCAAATATATAAGAATATTTAGCTTGGAACCTAATCTGCCAGTTCAGTTACCGTTATATACCAGAATAAGATCATTGTAGGTACCGATGAACTTTAAATCTTAGAGTGAGTCATTTAGGGCCCATGCTATGTGTATATATTAAATTTGAGTGAGTCATTTAGGGGCCCTAGAATGACTTTGTTAGGTAAGAAAGTAATGATATATTAAGGGTTCTATGAATGGTTTGAATTTTTCAGTGGTCACTCTCTATCATGGAAATTCTGAGAATCAATTTCTGAAGTTATTTAATTCTCAATGATGATAGATTTTTGGTTTACGTTGACTTTTTCAAACACAGAAATTCAATTGACTCACTGCTGTATGTACTTTCTTCGTTTTAGAAAAAAATTAGTATTAGTACCCGCGCGATGTACGGATAATTAAAAAGAACGATCTACACTGTAAAGTTCAATATATTAGTGTTAATATCACCTTTACAATCAAACATTAAAATCATTTTAAGACTCGAGCAAAACATTCATTTCATCTCCTAATAAATGTTCCATACAAAATAATGATACTATACAATTTGTTTGATATGAATGTTCCACGAAAAATAATGATGCTATACAATTTGCTTGATATGAAGCATGTGCTTAAGAGAACATATTTGTAACAAATGCTCATGACATATTGCAGTGTATTTTGAAAAAGTTGTCCTCTGTGTTGAGACAATGATGAAGGAACATGAATTATGGCAAACATTAGTTTATTCAGAATCAAAATTATGCATATGCAAAAACTGATTTCCTACTAAGGCTCTCTCTTTATTATTGTCTGGCATTTGTGGCAATTGAAACTTTTTACTCTTTCTACCATTCCACAGGCTTTGTCTATTAGCCGAACACTGCCTAAAGCCAAACTGCGAAGAGATGATAAATTCAGCTATTCAAACAATAGATGAAGCCGGCGGAAGGGTTGATTATACTGAAGTGAGAACTTAAACAATAATAATATATTTCATATGGATATAAACAATAGAATACCAACTGAGACCTCAATCTATTTCCAATATCAACAATAGAATACCTCTTTGCAGTGATAAACCTCTGGTGAACTGCCACATAACATAGTTATACCAAATTAAAAATATTAACTAAAAAAATAATACATAAGACCAAAGGATCAGAAGACAATAATAATACATAATAATTAAATGATAAATCATTTAATAGTGTATTAAATTAAATTACGAAAAACTTCTTTGTACACTACATTTCTAGCTTTATTTGTTATTTGCCCATCATCGTCATAAACTAAAATCTTTAACCATTTTCTACTTGTCACCCGTGAAAGAGCAACATACAACTATCCATGTGTAAACACCGATTTCTTCAAAAATAACCCAACATGGAACAATGACTGGCCTTGACTTTTATTAATTGTCATGGCAAAAGACACTACAATTGGAAATTATCGTCGTTGGAACTTAAAGGTATTCTCACATCAGATGGAGTCAACGTCATTCTTGGAATAAACACTTTTCCTCAAGCCAAATTACCTGATAAAACCTTGGCTTCAGTAACTCGATTTCCAAGTCTTGTGATAATCAACCTTGTACCATTGCATAATCCCGATGACTAGTCTATATTTTTCAGTAACATCACAGGAACACCAACCTTTAGAGGAATGGAGTGATTTGGAACTCCAGAACATTAAATACTGTTTAGAAATTCTGGTGTATGTATGTGGTCCAAAGCTGTAAAAGCATGATCAGACATACAAATCGTATCAGAACTCAAATATGTCTTCTCATGATTATGATTGAGTGAAACCATATAATCATTGATAGATTCCACCATGTCAAGAGTCGGAGCAAGAATTGCTCTTTTGCTAGAGGTAATCTATGTCATTGGAATGTTTAAAGAAATCAGGATAAGTACTTTCTACAATTGCAGATATTAGATCATCACAATTATGTATGAGAAGATCATCGGGGATTCGAACCTTTTCAATGCCATCAACAGAACTTCCAATTCTTCCATCACCAATTGCCAAAATCCAGTCTGAAAATTCTTTTAACTCATCTAAATGTGGCCCTAACTGATTTCCTTGCAATCTCATATTCCTTGTTAGTTTTAAGATTTCATAGTGGGGCCATAAATATGAAGAGTTTAGAGTAGCATTAACAATATCTTGCCGAATACCTTTTGTAATGACTAGCAAAATTTGTCTCAAGTCACCACCAAGAACAACTTTTTACCTCCAAATGGTCGATCTAGACTGGATGTGTCTTTAAATCTAAGAATATCTCTAAGAGTTTGATCAAGAGCTTCAAAACAGTATCTATACATCATTGGTGCCTCATCCCAAATAATCAACTTTGCCTTAACGATCAATTTTGCCAAAGGACTACCTTGCTTTATATTGCATGTTGAATCTTTAATTGGATTGAGAGGAATTGCAAATCTCGAATGCGCTGTTCGACCTCCAGGTAACAAAAGAGATGCAATCCCACTTGATGCAACAGTTAACACAATATCTCCTCGAGATCGTATACCTGAAGATAGAGTCTTCCAAATAAATGTCTTGATAGTTCCTCCATAACCATATAAAAAGAACAATCCACCTTTGGCCTCATCCACTGCTGCCATAATTTTCTCATAAACTGACTTTTGTTCGGCCGTCAAATTCCTTAATAATTGTTGATGTTCCTCTAACATTGAGCGTCTATTATAACGCAATTCATCATGGATTAATCTATTGCTATGGAAAATCCTAAAAATTTCTTCTGCAACCTTTCAAAAAAAATTCCAACTTTTGTAAGCAACGACTTTTCAATTCATCATCTGTTAGCTCCGCCTCTGAAAAAACATAAATATTGTGGAACTTGAATAGATATAATACATAAAAGATATTATATGATTATTCCAAAAAAAATCCATGTTAATTAATTTTTACTTAAGTTATAGTTAGTTGTAATTATGGTTTAGACTTATGAATGATATATTCTATACTTGCCCATTCAATTAGCTGTATATATAGTTAAAGACATACTATCTAATTTAACTGACTATCATTATGAAGTAAACAATTTTTAGCATTTCTCCCTTCTGCAAATGATTTAAAGCATGTGCATGTACTTTAGATTAAGGAACACTTAAACCACATAAATTCTATACTCCAAAGTGCAAGTTTGGGACATGACTGCAAAAGAATTGTATTTATGAGTTTAAACTGTAAACAATGAAAGTCGTAGCTAGTAAAAAGACGACCTTAAGTACTCAATATATGTTCTACCATGACCATTTCAAAGTGGTTATATTACACTAAATGGAATATCTAGAGAATAGTGGCTATATTACACTAAATCTACAAACTGATATTTATTAACATGATTAATAACATAATTAGATAAACACCTTTAGTACTCTCTCTATAAACTGAAATGTGTAAACAATTTCACGTCATTAGTCAATTAGTCATAGTGGATAGTTTCACGATTACTATAAACATGATGAAGTTACCAATGAAATATAATTTTAACTTAAACTAAGAATAAAGTATGCATGATGAATAAAAATGATTGTATGATTAATGCCTGTTACTTGTGCCCATCCAGGATGATATAAAATAACAAACTCTACTACTTATTAGACATATATAGACCGCAGACCAAAGATTTCCACAAGCAATCACTAATGATTGTGTATAGGAATTCAACTGCACTTAGATTCAGTAACAGATCTCAAATACAGCCCAAATCATGAAAGAAACCACCAATAAGCTGAAAACGGATCCAACATTCTCAAGAAATGAGATGAAAACCAAAAGATCAGCAGTGACGAACAACATCATAAAGATCCCTTATAGTCTACAGCCAAAAACGGCTAACATAGAATATGATAGAAGACCTAGAAAAAGGCCATATTCGCCACATCATTTAGCAAGATTGCAAGACAAGCGACATGGTGGGAACTGACAAACACATTGTCTAGATGGAAATAATATTTCCTCTTTATAAGTATATATTTTTATTATATACGGCTGAATAATCTATTTATATCCTCGGATGCATACTGAAATTATGTAAAAAATTATAACTGAAAATATAAGTTTGAACATACCTGGATTAGCCAGTAAGACTCTTTCTTCATGGAGGATATCTTCTGATAATAATTTCCATGTTGCTTGCCAAACATTTTCTGGTTGTGACATTGAATTCAATAACAACAACATAGAAAATAATTGCCTAAGATACGATGGCATACCCCAACTACTTGCCTCCTTTATGCAATCCACATATTCTTTGTCATTATCAATTAAACCAAGTGCATAACATGCTTCTCTAAATATATGATGATCATGATTGTTAATTCTTTTAAGATCTTCATAACATTTTGGACCTTTAATGACATTCAACAAAAACCTGAGGTAGTATAGCTCGCTAGTTCCAGGAGGAACAAAGAAAATCCTTCCAATTGAAAATGTAGAAGTTTTTCTTTTCTCCCATATTTTAAACGTTGGTTTCCACACAAGTTAAGGGGAAATTCTGCGTAAGTTAGTTCTCTTGCTTCAAAAGATGTTTTATTTGTCTCAAACCAACTTAAAAATATCGATTCCCTTACAGTGGGTTTACTGGAAACTTCATTAATCGGATCATCATCAGAGAATATGACATGTTGTTCATTTGGAAGATGAAATGATAGTCTTTCCACTGAAGGTTGTCTATAGTGAATAGGAAACTTGAATATTCTCCAAGCAGCTTCACAAGGTGATATGTATCGACAATCATAGTACATATTAATTGCATCAACAACTGATGAACCCTCCTCTCGCACACTTCTAGAAAAAGCAGCAGTGGCACGATCATTTCCTTTGTTAACATATTTAAATAAGTACTTATTTGATCTCGATTGATTGCACCACTCCACATTGATGTGAGCACCATATTTCAATAATAAGAAATGATTATGCGGCACCACTTACATGTTTTCCAAGTCAATACCATCCTTTTTGATAGTTCTTCCATTATACCTTCTCCTATAAATAGGATAACCATCTTCATCAATTGTGGTTGACTCAGTAAACTTTTTTGGAAAGTGCTTTGTACATCTCCCATTCTGCATGCAAGGGGAAGATTTTCTGGCAGAACCACATGGGTCGTGCATCATGAAACTTTTCACGACCCAATAATAATGAGGATCAACTGCTTCATCTGGAATTTCTGCTGTTATTATTTGATCAATATCACCAGCAGTTGGATATTTGTTATGCTCATGAAGAAAGAGCAATATATGAGCATGAGGCAACCCTCGCTTTTGGAACTCAATTGTATAAATCACTGCACGAAGAAGAAAAATGAAGTTATTGGATAAATAAATAGTTTTCAATCTATATTGAAAAATTATTCCATGCAAAATCAGGCATATTGTTTAAATTATTACTTCAAAAATTTATATTCATACTTGATTTTACTTCTCCAAACACTTTATTGTCTCGCAAGTCCTATATCAAGCGATCCAATTTGATTTTAAATACCCTACTTAAGATGTCTGGACGATCCTCAGGATTTAAGACCCTACTCGTTACATGTCTCAGAATCTCAGGCCACTTCGGATTGCAAGTGAAAGTGATAAAAAGATCAGGGTACCCAGCCCATTTTCATATCGCCATAGCATCTTGATAATTTTGAAGCATGTGCACCACCTGTGAAGCTTGACGATAGAATAATTCTCTTCCCTTGAGATGAAGGAGTAGTTTCTCCATGCAAAACAACTTCTTCTAATCCTTTATACATCGCAACTCTCAATTGTTTTTGATGAGTCCTATAATACTTCAATCGACCAGATTCAATCATTGTATATGCATCAATTAAGAATTGCTGAAATAATCTTCTTGCAGACACAATTGTTGGAACTTCACCGTTTCTATCTTGAATTTGGTACGCAAAAAATTCTCTCATGCTAACACATTTCTTCCAACAGTTGGTTCACCATCTCCACATCCATAGTGATAATTTTGCCTTCAAGCCAACGGTATATATCTGCGTTAAGAGTAATGAACATATTGTTATAAAATAATAAAAGAATAATATTGCAAAGAAAGATACAAGGTTCTTTTATTGCTTTGAGATGAATTAAAATGGAATAGAACTCATCTATTAATACGGAGAAAAATAATTTAGCCACCAATTAACAAACCCTATAATCTCTCTAGAATATAGACATTCACCTTAAATAGAATTATATTTATAACACTCCCCATTGCATGTCTATTTAACAGATAACGTGCCTCGTTAAAACCTTAACTAAAATAAAACCCAGTGGAAAAAAATTCTAGAAAAAGAAAAAAAGTACACATGTTCAATAATACGCCTTTTGGTTGCCTCGTTAAAAACCTTGCAAGGAAAACCCAGTGAGACAAAACCTTGTAAGGGAAAAAGATTGCAACACGCATTAACTCTCCCTGATGAGAGCATCAATTCATATCATTGAGTCTTCACATCCCAGTCTTGTGCACTAGCTTCTTGAAATTTGACGTCGGCAGAGATTTGGTGAATAGATCAACCATATTAACTCCAATGAATATGTTTCACCTTGAAAATCCTCGCTATCACATTATCATGTTTATAGTTGTAGAAAGATACAAATGTGCACAAATTACACTTAGGATATAGTACTTCAGGACCAAGAATTGTATATACTTTAAATGATTTAAATCCTTCAAGCATTGTCATATAAGTTAAGCCATATAATAGACTTTAGATGCATATCAAGTTTTCATGTCATGCTTGACAAATAAGATATCGAAAACTGATTGCACATATCATTGACTTTATACTTTCAAGTATTTGAACTACATGTCTTTCGTATGAAACCAATTCTATTCGATTTTTTTCTATTCCATTTGGCCAATATTTTTGTGTATGTTTTCGACAAACTTAAGATCCTCATCTAGACTTAGCGCAATCATAGATGTCGTCGACGAATATTTTATATCAGTTTCAACCTTTTTTTCCATAAAGACATAACATAGAGATCTCTTCATTCATATTTGAGGTACCTGTACCTCTCCTGAGATTTTATGAAGTGTTATGTCATGTGATCTTCTATACCACTTGCCTCCTTATTATGATCATTTTGATCATTTGCTCATCTTCTTTATCAAGAATTTATTTGAAACTGATTTGTCTATACGTTTTAAGCGTACCATAGACTTTGTCCTTCTAGGACTTATTCTAATATTAGCATTTTCAGTGAGAATATAATTACTTTTTTTGGGCCAGTAAATGTGTCTGGCATGCTTTGTAATATATTGTAGATGAATTATCTTTTTATGAACTTCAATTTCATATTATCTTATTCGAGGATCTAGATGTAGAAATGATAATTCATTTCACATAACTTTTTCTCAATCGTTTATCTTGTCTCCCTCTCATGTTAGAAAAATTAACTTGCTTCCTCAACTTTGGAAATCCATCTTTGTGCATTATGGTGTTAATGAAAATATACACCGTACATCAATAATAATAAGATGAAATTATTTGGTTCCTGGCCCTGAATTACTTATGAGGGGAGAGTGTAATCTACTTTCGTATATAACGTATATCAAATAGATATAGATAACATTGTTCTCATAAGCAATAGTTTAGCTATTAAGTGTAGGCACTCAACAAATCATTTTGCTAAACCAACTGTGATGTAAACTGTCACGACCCGGAAATCCCCACCAACGGGACCGTAATGGCGCCTAACATCACACTCGTTAGGCAAGTCAATGTTAGAGATTCCTTAACCATTTTTCTTTTACAATTCATTAATACAAGTGAACAAATTAAAACAAGCGATCATAACTGCGGGATTAAATAAAATACTGCTTTATTTATGAACTATTGCCAGAACCATTACAACTACCACCCAGAAACTGGTGTCACAATCCACGAACGTACTATGAGTCACTACAAATATTGGTCTGAAAGAAAATACATCTGTTTGAAACAAAAGATAACAAAAATGTAGTGCAGAAGGGGACGCCAGGGCTTGCGTACGCCAGCAAAACTACCTTGGGTCTCCTAGATGATATGCCTGCAACCGACCTCTCGATCAGCCACTACCAGCTCCAAAATCTGCACGGAAGGTGTAGAGTTGCAGTATCAGTACAACCGACCCCATGTACTGGTAAGTACCGAGCTTAACCTCGACGAAGGTGTGACGAGGCTACTTCGGGACACTCACAATATATATATATATATATATGAACCATAAATAATAAGGCGGAGAAAGGAGAACGGAAATATTAAGCAGTAAATTGCAAAAATAAATTAAATACTTAATCTCAGTGCCTCATCCGTATCCAGTTATAACCAAATCCTTAAATGAAATATGAAACCATCTAATAGTCTACACAGTCAAAGAATAAAAGTAAGCAAATATATTGACGCGGCGCGCATCTCGGTCCCACCAATTCTCTCTTATTCCTCCGTACAAATATATTAAAGATAAATAGTATATATATGTTGCGACGCTCAACCCGATCCCACCATATCAATAATATCAGTATCAACACAATAATTCACCTTTATTACTCTGTTTCAATCCACCCTTATTCCTTCTGTTGCAGCGTGCAACCCGATCCCACTAGACAATCACTTTTCACCCTTATTTCTCCTTAGTATATGATAAGTGCATTTTATCGGATATTAACCACATAATTTTTCTCATAAAAACATATAAATTATCATGTTTCCTCCATATTTTTATACTTTGTTTTGCAGGAATAATTATAGAAGAATTGTCGTGTGCAACAAAAAGAAAATCAAATATTGAAGAAAAATACAACAATGAAGTATAAGATCGAGCTATGATTCATTACTATCGTGACAATGCACAAAGTCTCGATTTGCCATGATGAAATCTAAACTTAAAATTATGAATTCTCTGCAAATGTGAAATCTAGATTTGCCATGATGAAATCTAGAACCAAATCGAGATGTCATCATGAAACTTTCTTATAAGAAGACGTTGTTGATCAGAGGANAGTATCGAGTTATCTTTTCCTTTAAATCACAATAGTGGTTTAATTATTGTTTATAAATAAATTCCAGTGTAGAAAATTACTCTAGTTCCTGCTTTTAATTAAATAGGGGGGATTATTCTTCTCGAATATTCTTTCTATTTTCTTATTTAATGGAAATGAATATTTTCATTGTTATTACTAATTCCAGTATGGAGTAACTTTTCTTGTGTTGGGAGAAAGATGGATCTTAATATTTCTA